>JAYJMB010088626.1:0-19127 GCA_036873735.1 Pouteria campechiana | reverse complement strand
TGCTTGTGCTGCCCGAACTAGAAGCTTCGTCAAGCTGTAAAATTTGCTTTGCCATTTCCAATTTACGCTACAACAACATACAAAATAAAAAAATGATATTTGTTAGAACTATCAATGGATAGATATACTTGGAATCATAAATACAACTTACCTTGATAATCAATCGATATTGTCATTATCATGATGTCATGTGAGGTTAAAATAAGAATGATCAATTCCATCAAATATGTAAAATATATTTGCGTACAATGGGCACCCGCGGTATCGAGTAGCGCTCGCACCATGGTCGTGGTCACTATAGAAGCCTCCTGTCGTACCGCTTATAGTGTTCTTGGAAAAGGTGGTCTCCACCCGCTGTCGATATTCTGGCCGCCCGGGCCTATCGCCCACCATGCAGTTTATATTGAAGCCTCTTGTGGTACCACCCACGGTGTTCCAGGAAGAAATGATCTCTTTGGACACTCACGGTAGATATCGCGGTTGCCCGCGCATAACGACTGCCGTGTAGGCGATATCATAGGTAACCGTAGTACCGCCCACCAGTGTAGAGACAACTCATGATGGGACCAATCAAACCTTTAATTTAATTTAATTTAATTAATTAATTTAAAATAAATAAATAAATAAAATAGTATTGTTATTAGAACCCAATAGATAGAAGAATTTTTCTTCTACATACCATAATAGCTAATTCAGTTGTATTTCATATAGATGAATTAGTATTGTTATTAGAAACCAATAGATGGAAGAAATTTTCTTCTACATACCACAATAGCTAATTCAGTTGTATTTCATATAGATGAGTTATAAACATGTGAATTATTTATTTTAATTTTATAAATTATCCAATTCATCAAGTCATGTTGATTCATATTATTCCAAAGCTTTATTACCTGTTTGTCGGACAAAAAGACTTTTTGAATACCCTGTAAAAAACGATTTAGCTAAAGATAAAGCTTTTATCGCTGCCCAATATTCCTTTTTCTTCCAAATATTCCTACAAATACGCTTTTTTGACATAGAATTACATTTCTTTGGAATCACCATTTCAATTTTTAAATAAAGAAGAGACTTTTATAGTTGGATGTGAAAGACATGTATATGTATCATTCATAATGGATCGCTCTTAGCATTGATAATCTATATTTATTTCATAGCGGATACTTCCTTCCCCCATAACATACAAAAGTGTGGATACATGTGTACTGTCTAAAGTACACTAGGGATAAAGAAAAAAGAAATAAAAGAAAAATGATGTGATTTTTAAAAGAATTTTTTGTTTTATATCTCTATTACATATACATACAATGCCCCGAGAATGAATAATTCATACTAAAGGAATATTCATATTCATTCGACATAATAGTTAAATGTGTGTTGGGGGGTTGTGAATTGAGCATTTAAAAATTTTGGCCAAGTTCAAAAGGTAGTGCTGAAATAAAATGAGAAAGTTTACATAACACACTAAGGCAATAATTTTTATAGTGGTTTGACCCTTAAACTGGTACCTACTCCACTTTTGTGAGTTAGCCTCTCTTGCTAAGCTCAAGTTCTACTAATACTTATTGGTTTTCAAGCTCGCCAACAAATGTATACAAGTTAGTTTTTAAAGCTTATCAAAAACTTATACACGTTGGTTTTCAAAGCTCACCAACAAGTTATGTGAGAAAACAATAAATAAAGTGTCCACAATGAATGCTTCTTGATAGGCAAAGTATATGAAGTTTAGTAATAAAAATATAATAAATATAATAGTAAAGAATAAGAGATGTTAGAATCCAAGAGTTGTTGAATAATTTGCTTTAAATGCTTGTGTGAATGTAGCATAATGGAGTTTATCTCATGGAAAAAAAGTGGGAAGCCTTAGTAAATGCTTGAGTAAATTTTTTAACTTTTTCTCCTAGACGTTTGAATCTTCCTTTTATATGTTGTAGAAGAAGCCTTAGCTATTATGATTATTTTAAGCGGCTTTTTGATCATTTAAAAAAGAGTATTTAAAGCTTCGCTGTAATTTTCTGCTTTTGTTCAACTTCAGAACTTCTGAGATAAGTATTTAGAACTTTTGAGCTTCATCTACTTGTCAGTTACCATTATGCATTTAATGCAGAACTTCTGATATAAGTCTTTAGAACTTCTGAGAATTGATTTTGGTTTCTAAAAGTTTCATCGATCATATTTTTGCTTCTAATAAACTTCTGAAGAGCCTCTAAAGCTTGATTTGTATGTTTGATATACTTCTTGAGTCTTGGCTTCTTGAAAATGCCTTTTAAGAGCTTCTGAGCTGCTTTTGAGAGGCTTCTGAGATTAATTTACGATGCTTGAATTTGGCCTTTGATAAACTTCTTGAATCTTGTCTTGGCTTTTGATCAGAGTGTGACTTTGAAGTTGCTTATGACTTGGTTCTAAGTGTAGAAGCTTCTTCTGAATTATTTCTAAAGGTTTAAGAATGCTTCTAATCTATTTCTGGAGACATTAGAAATCTTTGGAAATGATTCTGAGGTTCACGCCTTATCTCTAAAGAGATTTTAAAGAACTTCTGATAGGGTTCTAAGTTCAGAAACTTCTTCTGAACTTATAAGCTTCACTATTATAGATCTTGTGAGACATCTCTGAAATTTGGAAGCATTTCTGAAGTTTGAATTCTGATGAACTTCTGATTGACATTCTGCATTATTTCTGAGTTGTTTCTGAATACATAAGATTACTTTGAATTATTTCTAAAGTTCTTTCTGTTGAACTTCTGATTACAAAAATGTCTTCTATATAGCTTACGCATTGCTTCTGATTCACTTTTAAGCATATTCAGAAGTTCTTACTGACGAACTTTTGAGTGCAGAAACATTTGAAATATGTTTCTAATAAGCTTCAGATAAGGTTCTAAGTTCAAAAACTTCTTTTAAGCTTATTCTGTACAATGATTAATTGACTTTTGATAAACTTTTGAAAGTTGATATTTCTTTTGATTCATCTATGAGCCTTGGAAGTTCTTCTGAAGTTCTTTCTAACGAACTTCTCTAAAGTGTGAGATTGACTTGGAGTTGATTCCGAGGCTTATGCCTTGTCTCTGGAAAGGTTCTAACTTATTTTGGACATTTCTGAATTTCTTATGAGGATTTAAATTAATCCTTAAGTTACTTTTGATGACGTTCTTAGTTGCTTCAGAGCTTCTGACAAGGTTCTGAATAATTTCTGAAATATTTTTGAAGTTTTGGAAATGGTTCCTAGGCTCATGCTTTGTTTCTGAATACTTCTGAAACTTAGAATTTCTTCAGAAACATTTTTGAAGTTTGAGTTGTTTCTATTTGAGCATTCTTTTAAATTTTTTTCTTGTAAAGTCTTAATATGATATGCTTTAGACTTAAGAGTTACTCTCTTTAGAAAATTAACGTTGCATCACTTGCAAGTAATCACTTAGTATCTTAATTTTTTACCCATATGTTTGCTCATCATCAAAACTTAACTACTTAATTATACTCATTATAAAAATTAAACTAAGTAGGAGGATTAGACTTAACAAAATGATTGAAAATATCCTATTCTTTCTTTATCTTATAAAACATCTTACTGTAAAAGTCACATTAACTTGGTTATTTGACCAATTCAATTGTAACTTCTTTATTTGGATTTTTTTTCAATATTGGATTCTTTCCCTTTTCCCTTTCCATAGATATCTTAACATCTAGATAATTTATTGTCAAGAGGGATATTTCATAATCCCAGATAATAGCTCTTTAATCTGTTTCCTGCTAAGGATTGGTATTGCTTAGAAGTCATATTCGATCTATAATTAGAATCCTAATGTGTCTTATTTTTTCTATTTGATGATAAATAACCAACTTAACCCAATGGTTAGAGTGTTGATTTCATACGATGGAAGTCATTGGTTCAAATACATTAGTAAGCAGAACTTATTAGATTAGGTAATCAATGGTATCTAATAAGTTTTCCTACCCATCTTCTTCTTCTTCTTTTAATTATTTAGCCTTGGATCTAGAAAAAAATATATAAATAGAATAAGGGTCCCTTTAGAATGAAGAAATAATAAAATATTATTCCTAGATAGCTCAATTGGTCAAATTCGAACTAATTGCATCTTCATTTGTTGCTTTGGATGAATGCTCAAAAGAACCATTTGATGTAATGAATCTTATTTTATTCAGTTATATTAAAAAAAAGATTCCAAGTTCCTTCCATCATGTTGAGAATGAGAAAGCATTCATTCTTTAGTTCATTTCAAAATTCTTCAATTAATACACGTAAGAAATAGGCCAATTCAGCAACTTTTTTTTTGATTTCTCATGGGGTCGAATCTTCATCAGTACGAGTCAAGGGAATGGCCCCTTGGCCTCTAATTTCCATATAAAGGACACAATAAGGATAAAGACCCTCTTTTACTTCCATTCTAATCGACTAGATATCTCTCATAAGGAATCAAAGGAAGATGCGATGATTTATTCCATGAAATCCCCAATGAAAAATACACATTATTCCTTCCTTTCTATCAAAAAGATCATAACCACTACCTACATTCCATCAAATTGTGCACCACCAATAGGAACAAATAAACAAACCCACAATCCTATAGAGCAACATCACAATCCCTTTGGAAAAAAAGAATTTGTTGAGAGGGCAATAAGGATATCAGATTCCTACCAAGATAACTAGAAGTTCCAACCAATAAGAATACCAATGAACCTAAAAAAAGATACAGTCCCAGCAGAAATTACTTATTTTTTGAGACAATTGTCTTTGAAATTTTTTTTGGTGAAATCCATGCTATCTAAACTAGTGTACATGATAAGAGTAAGAGATCTTTACCTAACTAGAAGACACAATATGGGTGTAAGGCTCTGAATGACTGACCATTCATTCCAAACATAGTTTGTTGGTATCTTAGTTAAGGTCTTCATATTCAGATTTCATTTCAATTGAGTCCTAGGCAACATCCTCTAGGAGATTAGTAATCCCATCCTTTTTGGAGATATAGACAATAGTCTCGTTATTTTCATCAGGGTGTGGCTTTCTATTTAGATGAAAAATCTCAAGATCACGTGAAACTCTGATGGGATCATTCATGGACGTCTCTTCAACCTGATCTGCATACTCTACAATTGGGTTAGAGGAATTGCAAGTTGGCTGGATAACATCACATTGTGGAATATTCCAGATATGTTGATAGATGCAATGCTGAACTAATTACTACTATGGTCCCATCTTTGTGTCATTCAAGTAAAATACTTGCTTAGCTTGGCATGTAAGCATGAATGTCTTGTCAGGATACCAAAACTTACTAATTTTAACATTTATGCAGTAAGACTCTATCTTGATTCCTGATTTTTTACTGGTGTCAAACCATTCACATTGAAATAACAGAACTTTGTACCTAAGTATATATGGTAACTTGATTATGGCTTGTAGACAACCATAATTATCTGTTCTGGAGTAGAAGGATCTTCTAGCACAATAATGCCATGATTTTAGGTTCTATGATGCCTGTCAAACTCTATTGTGCAAAATTAAACTCCATCAACTATACATCCTAAATATGTTACTGATTGATTCATCAGAGGACTATTTCCTAAGGACCATATCTCCTTAGAGACTAGCTTTGCATTTTGGTGATATAATTGGTTTATCTATGAAGTGTACTATGATATTTTAAGGATACTCAAATGAGTGATGAAGAATAGAAGCTGAATAAAAAAAATTTGCGTACTCACTTTTGAAACCAGTCGAGAAATTGAGCCTCTTGTATTTTTTGTATTTTAGTTTCCCCATTGTTCTTAAGCTCCTCTTCATGTTCACTGCATTCAATAAGGATTGGGAGAGACACATGAAAATGATGGTCTAAGATATGTAACCAATCACACATATATATTGACCATGATAAGGAAGGCAATACCGCTTACCTAATATATTATTATATTTCTACATAGTTATACAACACATACCATCATGCCTTACATACATCTTACTGTGATAGTTGTCTACATTGCTTCTTAGGCCCAAAAGGTCATGCCTTCTGTGTAAATACTGATATTGCTTCCTTTTCAGCTTTATATTGGCAGTCCACATTGCGCTTGATTCAATTAAATGTGGTTTCCACATCTCCAAGATACATCAATAGAAATGTAATGCATTCTTTAACCTTATAAGTCTCCACAATAAAACCTTCGAGACAAGCTTTATTATACACATTCGCTTTAAGGCTACCAAGGAACCTAAAAAAGGGAGGTAAATAAGTTGCTTGTTTATATTCCTCGAGACAAAATTAATAGTGATAGAGAGAGCCTCATGGTTTTGTTTATTTTTCTCATTAGTTTGTAGTTTCTTGATGTTGTTCAATTATGACAACACTGAATTTTTCTTAATTCAGATTGGGATTTCTATCATTTTGATCATTAGGTAATGCTTTGTACAACCTAAGTTTCTTATGTTTCTTTCTTAAGATAGTAAACTGAGAAATATAACTATAAAGACAATCTCTTATTTACGCCTTCCAAATTCATCTATAGTTCTTTATAGACAAATCAATAGACTAAGTCAATTTATCTATTATAAAAAAATCTTATCCGTGCTATTAAGTATTGTCTGTAACTTACAATAAACAAATCAAGAGACAAAGCTATTTTGTCTGGTGAATAGTAAGAAAAGAACTTCATCTGCACCTCTACAATTCATCTGTTACTTATCATAGACAAACAAGAAGACAAAGTAAAAGTACTCCAAATCTCCAAAGAAATGTGCTCAACATTTCTTAGCTCTTTACATAGCACACCTTCATATGATATACATGTGAATTGAACATTTCTGAGGCTTTCTTAAGTTTCGTGAATTTACATGCTTAGAAATCACCAATTTTTCAAATATATTTTCAGAAATGTTGATTTCTTCTAACTTAAACTTTGGATCTTCAAAAGCAATTAAATTTTAGTGCTTGATCTAAGGGCACTTCATGAAAAATAATTTTTTAATTCATCTAAGATCAGATTTGCAAGAAATATCATTATTTCTACTTATAAGGCATCTCATTATGAAACTTGAATAGAGTGAGGCAATCTGAAATAGATATTACTTTACATGCTCACTCAGACCATACTCATTCAATCATTTTTAGAAATTCATAAGCCTTTTGTGTGTCCTTATATGCTCAATATGTGCTTTTGCAAATCTGTTTATACCATAATTTATGCACCTTATCAATTGAATAAATTATCAAAGAATCATATTTCAGTATTCAACATAAGATTTGATTACCAAAAAATTGTATCAATGTAAGGTGACACATTTAGGCAAATTCTTGTACTTTTGGAGTTAAAATTGGAAAATATATTCAACATTAAAGTTATGACCCTTGTTTTTAGCTTTTCAATTTATTAAGAATAACATGATTCTGATTTTATATGAGAAAATTATGGCTAAAAAATAGTAGTTGTCTTCAATAGCTAAAACTTAGTTTGAAATTTCACTCTGTTAAAAAGGTGTCATTTTAAGGCTTGACGACTCATAGAAAGAGGATGATTCAGTAAAAGTAATAAATATAAAAGTTGTATACCTTTAAATTATTTATCTAAGAAATCAAGAATCACTTAATTCCGAATTTATACAAGAAAGTTATGATCAAAATACTAAAACTGTTTCAAATGATGCGAAAATTGCAGAAAACAACTTGGGATGAAACAGACTATCACATATTATTTGAATTTCCTCATTATATGATTTCATGTTGTATATGCTCAAACATTCTTACAAATATTATAGTCATAAATAGTAGGAATAATGGATAAAGTGTAATGATTTATAACAAGGGCATAACTTTTAAACATTCACAAAGATTTAAGTTATTTTGTTAGTTGTTTCAATCTTGGGAATTCAAGCATTAATGATGATTATAGAAGGAATGGCTAGGCATGGAATGCCTATTTGAGACCTTAAACCATTAAGTTTTCCAAACAAACTTGACTATACCTTGGGACTGTAATTATATTAAGGATTAGTTACTTTACATATCAAATTTAAAATTTCAAAATGATTTAGTTCAGAAACAATGAATTCATATTCATTCAAATCCAAAGCAGTTGGGTGGGTATTTCAGGAACATGAATAATGTATAGTAGTGATATGTATATGTTCAATATACTTATCAATCAAATATATATATATATATATATATCAAGTTTAGCAAACTTATCTCTTTTGTCATTTCGTTTTTCAATTTCTGTATTTGAGCTCCTAAATGATGAGGCTAATCTTAACTTTTTATTTTAGCACTTGATTTTCTTTTTTTAGCTTAAAGTTTGTAGATTGAGAAGATGATTTTGTTTTCTCATCATTCTCCTTCTTCTATGTGCTCATTTCAAGCTTTTTTGCAAACATTTAAGAGATTCTTGTACTTTTTTTCATTAGCCAAATCAAATAGATGTGAGCTTTATACAACAAATTAAACAGTGTAATTTCTTTTTATCATGAAATAGTATGTAATTAAGAATCTAGACTACTTAGCAAAATAAAATACACTTCATTGATTTGAACAGATCATTCATTACTTAAACCGATTGCTTCTTTTATGAATATTTTCCTTTTTCCTGAGTATCTCTAAAATTCTGTTTCAATTTGTGTTTCAGTTTTATAACATGAATTTATTTGATTTAGATTCTTCTAATCACACTAAATCGTAAGGTTCTATTTATGTTCTCATGAAGCTATATTAGATACAAATGAAATCATATCAGAAATAAATGAGTAAATGGATTAAATATGGACATTAAAAGAATATAAAGAAGTTTGGGTTTGAGTTGTCATACCCGCACCTACCTTTCCTTTGTCTTTGACTTCTTTAAACATCTTCTTCATCCAGTATTAAGAAGTCATTTATCCTTTGATGGAACTTGATAGATTTTGCTTTTCTTATTTTCTTTTTCTATATTTCTTTCTTTCACAACTTACTTCTCCTTAACTTGTGAGGATCTCTCAATTGCTTCAGCCTTTTGTTCTTGAATTTGAGTTTGAGGCTTAACAATATCTTTTTCTTCTTTTTTGGGTTGCTCCCCATCAACCCATGAGTCTTTTTTCTATTAGACATTGCTTTGCTTTTTATTCTACTTGGTTTCCTGCACTCAAATTAATCTCAACAGCAACATTAGTTTCATTCAAGTGCAAATTAGCTTGCCCCTCATAAATTGTCTATAACTTGTCCAACATTTCTCTAATACTTTTATAGGTTAAAACAATGTTTCAAACAGTTGGGCAGAGAGCATATAACAGGGCATTCATAGCTTTGACATTTTCTTGCTATGCTCCTACTTCTTCCTCACTTATGCTAATGAAAATGATTTTCCATAACTGAAGATTATTGACCATAAGATGTATTTTCAATCTCCTCTTCCATTGTGCATAATCGGATCCATCATAATATAGAAGTTGGGAGGTGAAGTATCCTTCACAAAATATAGAAGTTGGGAGGTGAAGTATCCTTCACAATTAGTTATGTAACTCGCTGTAATATCACTTGTTAGTTCCCAAGAGGGGAAGGGTAAATTGGGTATATAAAATTTTTTTACTTGTCCCCTATTTAGCTAATATCCCCTTTTCTATGCTTGTTTACAATGCAATGTAAGCTAACTAGTAAAGCATTAAAATTTTAGATAGAGTAAATAGGTACACACATAAACAATATGATTTTTATAGTGGTTTAGGGATCCCATCTCTACGTCCACTCTTCTAAGAGCACACTCTCCTTGTACCTTGGGTTTCACTATATCCCATATAATGAAAATATAATAGTGCTCCCATCACTCTTCTAGATTTCAACTTTAGGGGGTATAAATAAGTGTTCCCAATACTCTACTAGATTCCAGCTTAAGGGGGCGTAAACTAGCATTTCTAACACTCTTTTAGATTCTAGCTCCAAGGGGCATAAACTAATGACTCTTATTTCAACAAACAATCATAACCCTTCTTGAGTCTGATCTATACTATCAGCTCAAGGTATTTACAAAGAAATGGATAAAGTAGTTTAAGTATGCTTTTACAAATATCTTAATGAAAGCATAGAGGAAGACTTAAGGATTCTGTGGTTTTTTATGTTGTAGAACCACTTCCCTTAACATATAAATAAGAAGGCCTTTATGATTTAGAAGATTGAAGCTCTTGAATGGATATTTAAAAGTTGAAACTCTTGGCCTTGTGTGGAAGATTTTGTAGAAGATTTAAGCTCTTGAAATATACTCCTTCGCCCCTTTTGAATCATCTCACTCTTCTCCTTAAATAGCTCTCTTGAAAACTTGACCATTGGAGGAAGATGATCTTCATTGAATGCAGAGACGAAAGTAGATGATCAAGAAATAAATGTAGAAGACCGTTCCAATAATCTCCTATTTGAAAATGTCATCTTTTAATTAATTGCCATATGCTTAGAGCTGTTCTGTAGTGCCGACCTTGACATAGAAGAAGATGAATAACTGGTTTAGGCAACTAACGAATGAGGAGATGGTGCAACTCTGACTTGATTTATAGTTTTGAAAAAAAGATAATAAATTCTGACAAACTCGACAGCTTCATTTTGACTAGCGCTTTATTGCATTTATTTGAATTAATATCAGACAAAGTCTCTTTCTAGCTGGACAAAGTTTCTTTATCTCCTACTTTTTCCATAGTTGATTCTAGATGAATGTGGGCTTCTTCATTTCAGACAAATGTGTTTTGCTCTTTGAAATTCTTCTTCCATCCGCTGCTTTTTCATTGTTCTTCGAATAATATGAGATTTCGAATAGAGTATTCAGATTGACATTTTTGAGCATATTTTGAATATCTCTAACTCAAACTTTTTGAAATGTGGCAAATGGTTAGGATAAATATTTGCAGTCCTGCACTTGAAAATTTGAATAGGCTCTTGGTGTTTGATTCTTGTTTAGTATTTAGAACCTTAAGCATTTCATTCTATGTTTACAATCCAAAAAGTTATGGACTACTTGGAAGAATATTATTGCAAGATATAACTACTATAAAGTATTGAATTTTTGATATTTGAAAATAACAAATTTTTACTATAGTAAGTTATTATAGCAGATCACTATAGCATTTCATCTATTAATTTGTCTGAAGTAAGTATCATATGAATAAATTTGCTTGCGGGTATTGTAGCAGCGTTATTGTAGCATAGTACTATACCAGATCACTGTAGCATCACTTTATTAGTCAATTTATCTGAAGTAAGTATCATACGAATAAGTTTGTGTATGGGTATTATAGCAGCATCACTGGAGCTAAATTACTGTAGTAGCGCACCTGTACTTGAAAATTTCTACACTTTTGTTACATTAGTAACTTGACATTTTTCATTATATTTTTCATTGTAAATCACAATATAATTATCCATATAAAGTTTGCATAAGTTATAAAGCATGGATATATAATTTAAATCATGATTTGTTTTTATAAATTTATTTAAGCACTCATTCTTTTTCATTCAAAAAATATTTAGACTTATATAAAGATGTCTATGCTTGCGTAAATGATATCCCAATAAAGTATGCATATTTCAAGCATAACTTTCTACATTTCAAGCTTCCTATACTAGACACATCATTAGCATAAATCAAGTCTTAAGATAATTTTTGTTGTCATCAAAATCATGCAATAATCCCAACAGCATGTAAACATTAATATCTATACCAGGAGCCCTAGGACCTTGGATAAGTAGGGTCATCATATTGAATTGCTCCTTCATACAATTTCACTGAGGTAAGTTATATGACACTAAAATGGCCAATCACGTATTGTGAATTGTTCTCATGTTATCAAAGGGATTGAAACCATCACTAGCCAACCCTAGCTTGACATTCCATGAATCATTTGTGAAAGCCAGGTAGTGTGTCAAAGTCCTTCCATGCTAAGGAGTTAGCAATGTGTCGCATTAAACCAGCCTCGTCAAATCGCCACTCCTTATGCCATACTATATCAGGTACTATATTTTTTGATAAAAACAACCTTTGTAGTCTAGCAATAAGGTAAAAATAGCATAAGACCTTGCGTGAGATCTTCTTTTTAAATGCTCACTCCAGGGTCTTTCCAATGCGAAGTCCCACACATTGGACAATTTAGTGATTGACATATCCTTTCTTGAATAGAATACAATCATTCTCACAAGCATGTATTGAGGTATATCCCAAGCCCAGATTTTTTAAAATCTTGTTTGCATCATAAAAGGATTTAGGTAAGACCTCTCCTTCTGGTAGAGCATCTTTCAGTAGCTATAACAGTATGTCAAAAGATTTGTTACTTGATCTATTTATAACTTTCAAATTCATCAACTTCACAAGGAAACCCAATAGGGAGAACTTCTTACATTCTAGGCATAACTCACATTGCACATCACAAAGCAATCGATCATATTCTGAGTGAGCCCCTGTTGCCCCTTCATCAATGATAGTATTGTGTGCTTCCCATGCATCATGCATGTCCCTCAACATCTCTACGATATTAGAGTCCGCCTCAAATCTTTGTTATTTTAGTTCTCCATGATACTCCTACACTGGTTTTGCGTCCATCGCCTACTCTTTAGATTATCCATGAGAGATCCAAAGTGTATAGTGCTCCAACATTCTATTCTTATACAGGTGTTGTCTCACCTCTATAAGCGGCTTTAATGTTCGATTTTCACAGGCTGCACACAGGCAGAAGATTGTGCCATCATCTTCTATGCTCTGCTTGGCAAACTTCAAAAACTCTTGAACCCCATTCATATATTTTTGGCTCAGTTTATTGGGTTGTTAGATCCACGATTTATCCATACCTATATGAACCTATTTATGAAGATAGGGGAGAATTAAAACCCCATTAGAATCACTCACAGAAAGCAATTCTCATAGTAGACAATTAAAGAATACCTACAAGTTTCATCCTAAACGACTAATTTGAAATAAGCAGTTGTTTTCTTCCAAATTTGGTTCGTCCTAAAACCAAGGCTACTTTTTATGGGACACATAAGTATAGCCTAACCATTTTTAATGTGAATGACCATCCTCAATAATGCTTTTCTAGTTTAGGGAATTACTTAATTTTTTTTCTCGGCTAACTACATTTGAGGAGTAAAATCTTAATTGTTTTGAGCCATTCATGAGCACCCACTGTACAATTTGAAGCATGGAATTCTACTGTAATGTGCCCATACCTAACATCATAGTAAGATCTAGTTATCATTCATGGTAGTTTGTTACATGAATTAAAGCATTGTGCATTTCTATTCAGGTAAATGAATACTTGTTGATCTCGCATTCACAAAAAATTGTTCATTATCTTTATGGGTATGATGCTACAAGCACAATCAAAAGCCATCAACAATGCTGAGGCATTTTGGATGCCTTACATAGTGGTTACATTGATTCCATTCTCGTGGTCATGCCCATGGACACCATGATTTTGAAGATTAATTTGGGAGTTTTGCACCTGTTTAGCCCTGCGTTTCAGAGGGGCAGAAGCACTTTTAAACTTGTAACAATACTTTTGAAATAAAATCACATTGTTTGGCTGAAATACTATAGTGTGGTTTTATCGCTACCAAAGCTGATTTATGGCGTTTCAGCGAAAGCTCAGATTCGAAGCTTTCCCCATAATGCACCTTAACTGCTTTTCCGTTTATTCTGGATATCCATGTCTTGTTCATCATATCCTTATCGACTATTCATGGAAATTTTATTTTAATCTTTTCCAAATCTAGCACATGTATAATGACACACATGTAATGATCAAAACGTTCCTAGATCGACATTACACTGATGGCCTGATGTACAATTCTGCCAATTTAAAGTTTCTTTGTGAATGAACAGGGGCCATTTGTAATCCCCTTGAAAAGGTTGGCAACCTGATCCCCACCGTATGAAAAGTTGTACACATAATATTTTTTTATTCTTGAATTTTTAATGCTTTAAGGATTTTTTTAATATTGATCTTGCTTAACATCATTTATTTACCAAGATATCCAAAGCTTCTTGATTGAAAATATGGAAGTTCTTTTAATTACTTAATATTAGACACTCTTAAGTATGTCCAATTATTGTCAAGTTGTTCCATATTCATTTTATTGGTAATCTTTTTTTAAAAGGTGACTAAATCAGATTTTCTTGATAATATTATCTATATTATCTATGATTTATCAATAACATCTTTGATATTATCATTTGTCACAAATTATAGCTAAAAACTCTTTTATTATAGCTAAAAACCCTCTTTAAAAAACTAATAGAAGAAATGAATTAAAAAGGTTTCTAAATTAAGAAATTTAGAGCCTATAGCTCAAATAAAAGTGTTTCACAAATTTCTCACAACACATATTTTGTGTTGTTCCCTTTGGCAAACAAGCATGGTATATAGGTAGAAAAAGTTTTCCAACTCAAAATGTTATGGCAGCTTATGATTTCAACATGTGTTTCACTTTTGCATTAGCTGGATAGGAAGGAACTGCTCATAATATTCATATATTTACACAAGCTCTATGAATAAATAGCTAAATTTTCCTCATCCTCCTTCAAGTTTAGATGTATTTTCTTATTTTTTATGATTATGTTATATTTTTTATAAACTTTATAAATATTGACTAACCTACTTTTTAATGTGCAGGCAAATATTACCTTGTTGATGCTGGCTATCCAATGTCTTTTGGGTATATAGGACCATATAAAAATGAACGGTACCATATACCTAATTTAAGTGCAATAAGGAATTGCAAAATCACAATGAAGCTTTCAGCTTTTATTATTCAAGCTTAAGATATACAATTAAAAGAACTCTTGGTGTGTGGAAAAATAAGTTCGCCATTTTAGATCACATGCCTGCTTACTCACTTGACACACAAGTTTATCTTGTTAGTTGCTACCATGGCTATACATAATTTCATAAGGAAGAATAACAACACAAAAATAAAATTCATGAGTTATGATAATGACGAAGAAATATTACTAGAAGAAAATGAAGAAGGTGATGTGACTCTACAAGAAAATTTCAATGAATCAGCTGCAGAGATGTTGGTTTTGCATAATCATATAAGAAATGATATTATTGAACATCAATTTGATGGTTTTTAGAATTTTATATGTTTTTTTTAGATTTTAGTTTTATCATAGTTATTGTCATATCCTCATGAATTTTTGATATACCCAATATACTTATTGGTCATGGATTAACTATTTTATTGTTATGATGATATTTTTGGATATTTTATTATATGAAATTCTTATTTAGTTGTTGATTTGTGAAAAATAGTAAAGGCTATTTTTCCCCTCAACTAGATATTGGTGATTTATCTTTGTAAATGTGACACTATCATGTTAGATGGCATGAATGATTATTTTAGTTGATAATTACCTCTAAGAGAATATTATATAATAATATTTTTAGTCAATTATTTAATATTATATAAGTTAAAATTTTTATTAAAAAATGAATAGTGTGCATTGAAAATGATTTTATTGAAAATATCCTTATATGTCTATTTTGGTAATTTTCACATCCAAAAACACTTTTAGCACTTTAGAGCCAAATACATTTATAAGATTAAAAGTACTTTTTAAATGATAGAGTCAAATACTAGTAAGCTTTTCACTAAGAATACTTTTTGTAAAAGCTCTATTAATAAAAGTGTTTTTCTCAATAGCTGAAATTTCACTATTAGGCCAAATAAGCCCTTAGTGGCTTAGAACCCCTTTTTCCCCTCTAGTTGCAAGAAAAGGCCCTCTCACTCAAATCAGCCACAATGCTAACTAGAAAGCTAAAATTTAATGCTCCTCTTATAATTTTTTATATTGACATTTGTAGCTCCCTTCAGATTACTGAATATCTCCATCGACAGAAGATACACAACTTTTCTTGTGGGCCAGTCAAAATCAAGGCAAATGGAATGTGAAATAGGAAAATTTTGAGATGTTTAAGTAACACTGAAGATATTACATACCTCTTATGGCTTCTTCCCTTGAAAGTGGTTTGATGGACAGGCCTCCCAGCGTTAGGCACTGTAGACAGAAGGTTGGGGGTTATATGCTAGGGTACGAATGTTGCTCCAGGGAAAGAAGAGAAGGATAGAAGGAGAGGGAAATGGAGGTGCAACTGAGGTATGGCAAAGGGCAGCGAAGAAGAATAAAAATGGAAATGAATTGAAACGTCCGAGCATAATAAGTGCGTGGGCATTGCCGAAACCATGGGCGCCTGCGGTAGTGCTCACGATACTGAGGTATTGTACTTTTATTTATTCAGACATTTCTTCCGCCCATAATCATTTATTAAAATTATGCATTTAATTAAAGTAATAAAATTAATTTAATGACATTACTTCTCCATAATACTATATTACTTTAATTTTTTCTAATTATTTACTTTAATTCATCCTTTTATTTTATTAATAAAGTTAATCTTAAATAGTCTATTATTGGACTAAACCGGGTTACACCAGGCAGATTCCAGTTCAACCAGCTAGTTCAATTCGATTGTGTTAACATTGGTCTATAACCATACTTAAAGAAGGGCTTCCATTAAGCCATCGAATGTCTATTTGAATCATCAAATCTTTCCGCATATATAAATTAAAATCCAATAAATATTGATCATGTTAAAAACTACTCAAATAAGACAATTGGGTGGGCTATAGTGAAGGAAAATGATATAAATTAGAATATTTAAAAACCATAAAATAGCTTGTTTTATATTTAAAAATCTTACGTTTCCTTTTCTAATCAAGAGATATGAATTTAATGATTTAGATTATTCATATGACATGATATAAATCACAAATCATCATAAAATAATTTTAATAGTGAGAACACCTTTTTTAAAATTAAACTTTTCTTCAATGTTCCACCAAATGATCTCCTTAGTTATAAATTTAACATAAACAAAATGATAATATTTTTGAATTTAATATACACTCTATTTAATAATAACAATATATAAAAATTGGTTTTCTTCTCCCACCTTGTTTTATATATATATATATATATATCATCTTCGGTTTATAAAATTCATGATTGTGTCATTACTATGTACATTTTAATTACTATTTTATATTCTTCTAATTTAAAAACCTACTAAGTTTATCTTTATTTTAATTACTTCTTTTTAACCTTATTCTTTGAAAACCCAAACGGCACCCTCATTGCCGTGGCAACTTCCCAATCAAATGTATCACATTATTAGAAAATTGAAAAGTTGGGTACACATGAACCATCCAAATAAAGATATCATGTCCCCATTGTAGACTTGAATAGATAAGATTCGTACATTGTGAAACACGTGTGAGTGAAAGACAAGGTCAGGGGGAGAACCCAAATAGAAACATTGGAAATTTTTCGCCATTTGACTTGAGGACCCTACCTGAAGAGGTGGATGGGCGAAGAGTACCTAAGGCAAGGTTTCACCTAAGGGACCTGTCGGATTACTACTTTGGAGGGGAATGAAGGAAGTTTAAATTCTACCCCACCATGCTAAGAAGGCCGGCCCACATTCCTAGAAATATTGACTTTGATTTTTTGGATCATTGCAATTTGGATATAAGATCAATGATATCTTACTAAGAATGGTCTAAACTATTGGATTATGAAGCTCCCATTTACAATGAGTTTGCCTTGATTTTTTTTCTTCAACTGGAATCCTAGACAATATACCTCCAATATAAAAGAGTGGAGATTTCATTTGATGGACACATTCATTCGCCAGAGGAGCACTGGGCCAAATCTTAGGTGTGGACCACCATGAGAAAGAAATAGACATGTAGAACGAGGATATTCTCAATGCTCTCTTTGGCGAAACAAAATACACTTCGGCTCATAGAATTATGAGGACTAGTGACATGACGATAAAGGTAGACACCAAAAGAGGCCAGTGGATAGGGAGAGGAAGGCGAGGAGGGAGTACCCTCCCAGGAGGAGGAGGAGATGGGAGAGATAGAGCGGTGAGGTGGGAGCTAGTCCCACTACAGAGAGAAATTCATCACCTACACAACCTTAGCCCGTTGCTTAAAGAAGAAATGAGTTGTGTGAAGACTATATTATCATACATGTCGTCACAGTTGAGTTTTCTTCTTGGACACTTCAACATTCCATAGCCTGCTCATCCCACATCCACACTGCACCCCATTCCATCTGCTGAGCATGTGACTACTTCCCAGGCCGTAGAATCAACAGTTAGTTCAGAAGAGCCCACATCAGCTCAGCGCATGTTGGCAGAGCACCCCGGATCATCGGTTGAGTTTGCTAGTATATCCTAGGTCACTGAGCTGACATTTACTCTTCAAGAGCTTGTATCTCCACATTCTCCTAGTCAGGGGGATGACGCCCTTGAACATAGCACATACCTCATCTCAGGACCCTACCAGCTAAACTGTTGCATTCTCAGGACCCTTGAAATGCGTGTCACTTTTGAACTAGACTGTTGCATTCTATTCTTCTTAAGCGATGTAGTGAGGAGTTCTTGTTTTGTGGGAAAATGGATATATCTCTTTCTGATCCTATTTAAATTATTGAAAGGGTCCAAATTTTAATTTCATGATTACACTACTTAATGAAAGACTTTAAATTCTCATTCTCAAATTAAAACTCTTAATATCTTTATTTGTCTAACATCACAGCTCCAGAAGGTGATCATGTATAACAAATACAATTGTAGGGCCGCAGCAGAGACCGCGGGTGCCCGCAGATATTGCATTCCACATGGGTACACTTGCAGCAAAGAAGTGATCTCTTTGGACTTCCGCGGTTGATATTGCGAGCGCCCGAGAGTTTTGCCCTCCATGCAGTCTATACCTAGGGCACTCTAGCCTATCACCCACCAAGAGGTCAATGCATTTATGCTTTGACCTGATTTTTATTATGAGGTAAGAGGTTTGGCCTAAACCTATAAGAGGTATTTAATATTCATATAAAATAATATGCTCATTTCTATGAGGCTAAATTAATTATCTATTATATATGACTATAATTTTTTGACCCACATCATATATATATGATTATGTATATATTACATTAAAACTTTCATTAATTTGAATAATATAAAAGCTTATGGGTTTTCTAGCATCCCAACTAAATATGTTCATTTTATTAATTTTTACGAGGTGTCTATGATTAATAGGAGTATCGTGTGTTCAT
>JAYJMB010088625.1:0-19128 GCA_036873735.1 Pouteria campechiana | reverse complement strand
GCACTTATCTGAAATGAAAGTATGAGTAGCACCTGTGTCTACCATAGCCCGTACCTTATGTCCATTGAGCATCACTTGCACGTACAGTCACCCAATGTTTTCGACTTTGTTTATCATTTCATAATGCCTTGGATCATATGCAAATGTGCTTTATAGAGATATCTTTTTATATGAATGAAAAATGAGATAATGATCCATAATGCATTCATCTTGGTTCATCATATTGTAATATATTGGATCATATTCAATTATGTTTGAGTGAGTTTTACACCTAAATAAATTGTAAAGAAGAAAATTATGCCTCAAGGAGATATCTTTTGAATGCAAAAGAATGTGAGTTTAAATGAGTTTATAAATACAAAAACATGATTCAAATTGCTTATCCATATTCCATAACTTATTTAAATTATATAATTTTATTTTATAATGAAAAATATCAAGTTCATATAGTGATAAGTGTTAGTATAAATGCATGATTTCAATGACAAACAAACTTGATTAAAGATTATGAACCAATAGTTATTGCCAGAGCATTTAACATACAAAATCAAGTTGCAAGCTTCACGAACAAATGAATACCGAAAAGATATTCCAAGGTGTCAAAAGACTTAGGCAAAAGTGCAAAAGTAAAAGATAAAGTACCACTATAGACAAAGCTTAAATGAAAAGAAATCAACCATCACTATTCGTCTGTCAAAGTGAAGATTATTTTTGAAGAATGCAAAGCAACATGCATATAATAGGCTTCATCTATCATAAATGAGCCATAATCAAATAACTCACTAAGCCAATGATCGTCTATTAAAATAGACAAAGACTGAGCAATGGAGTTCATTTATACCCCTAAATTCATCTACTAGCCAAAACTGACAATTCAATAGACAAAAAGATAGTTCTTTTGTTACTTGCAATAGACAATCCAACTAATAAAGTGTTGAAGAGAATTTGTTTGTACTCCTATAGTCCATCTGTTACTTACAATAGACAATCCAATAGACAAAGTGCTGAAGAGATAATTGGTCTACGCTCCTACAATCTGTCTATTACTTACACTAGACAATCCAATAAACAAAGTGCAAGAACGATGATTTGTCTATACTTCCATGATTCGTCTATTACATGTAATAGACAAACCAATAGATGAAGTGCTGAAAAGACAATTTGTCTATACTAATTGAATTCATCTGCTACTTACCATGGACAAATTGGAAGACAAAGGGACTTTGGTTGATGAACAACTAGACAGATACTTTGTCTGTCATTAGTGAAGACGAGCAACAGACAAACTAAATAATTGGTCTTCGTCCAGCATTAATGAACTTTCCATATTGACGAAGGAATCAGCCATTACAACAACTCTTCGACCAATACTTATTAAGAATCAGGAAATCATCTTCACCAAGGTCATCGCTATAGGCATTTCAGCACACAAGGATTAAGCAAAAGTCAGAGAATTCAATTGTGTTAATCAGAACAGTCTTCTATCATTAATAGAGCTATCACCAATTACTAGAATTCAAAATAGTTACAAATGCAGCATCGTTGGATCAAGAAAAAGCATTGAAGAAAGTATTCAATACCCTCTTGAGAGCATTTACTAAACTAAGCTAAAACCTTTTACATCTTTCAAGAGTCGTGAGCCTTGTATTTAAACCTTCCTCAACTTCTTTGAAGGCTCTCAACCATCTTTCAAGAAGATCATTTATGTCTACATTTAATCTTTAGAAATCTTCCCATGCACTTATTAAAAAGTATCTATGCTTTAACTTTTGATATTTATTATAATTCCCTTGAGCTAGTGATTAAGACTAGATTCAAGAAGAGCTATGATTGGTTGAGTTTAGATAAGAGCTATTTACGCCCCCTAGAGCTAGAACCTAGAAGAGTGTTGGGAGCACTATGATTTTATTCCTTAGAGCTAAAATCTAGAAGAGTTCTGGGAGCACTGAGATTATGCCCCCTAGACCTGAAATCTAGAAGAGTGTTGGGAGCACTATGTTTATGGTCCCTAGAGTTAAAATCTAGAAGATTGCTAGGAGCGCTATAGTTACACCCCCTAGAGCTAGAATCTAGAAGAGTGCATGGTGCACTGATTGTATTTCTGCTATTGGAGATAGTGGAACCTAAGACACTAAGAGGAGAGTGCTCATGGAAGAGTGGAGTAGAGTGTTTACTAGAATCACTATAAAAATTCTTGTGTCTTATTTATTTATGCATTGATTAGGTAATTAGATTGATTGCTAGAGGGACATTTGATCTTAAAGGGGTTTAATAAATTTTTAAGTACCCAATTCACCCCTTCCCTCTTGCGTATTTTCCTAAGCTTCGAGATTAACAACAAGTGTAGAAATTTCTTAGTACAGGACTGCAATTGCATAGCATAGCCTCCTGTGCATATCACCTGCACTATAGCCAAATGCTAGAGCCACAACATCATACCGCCTACCACAATTTCATATTGTATGAAGCATTTCAAACCATTCGAAGCAACGGAGGAAGATACCACCTAGTAGCCCCATACCTCTTGAGCCTACCACTTAGGGCGCAGCCAATATCACATACCACTTACGATATTGCCTGCCACTTGACAGCAAGGTTGGTTCAAGAGTTTATTCTTAGTCTAAGAAGGTGGAAGTCTCAGAATCAACAACTTGTGAGATCTAATTTATTTTTATTGCTCAATTTATGCTTGAATATTCTTTTGTGCTTCATTTTAATTATTGTTATGTTTAATTACTAGGAGGCCTCTTTGTTTATTATTTAGTGTAATATATTACTAGATTAGATATCAAATCCATAATTTTTTTATCTCTCTTATCTACAAGGCAACTAGTTTTAATAATTTTTCATGTCAAAGATTATTAAATCTTAAGAGGAATATGTGACTAAATTAAATGCAACCATATGTGCTTGTGTTATTTAGCTTCACAAATCTCTACAAATCTTAAAGATGCTATTAGATTAAACCTCTAGCAAGTGTCTAAGGTTGTCTAGTAGTTAGGGTTAATTGGATCTTATGTTTCTAATTAACTATGTCAAAGGAGAGATAGGAAAAATAATTCTAATGGTGAATATTCAAAGTATAAACTCATTTATATTTGCATCAATGATCAATAGTGAGATTCTGATGGTGGATGTTAACTTGGATCAAGGTTTGGTCTCTTGATTGACTTCAATATTTAAAGTCAAAGTGTGTTTTTTATTTAATTCATTTAGAATGTTGTTTTTATTATACTCAACACCCCCTATTCTCATTCACATAGCATAAAATTAGGCTAGATGCTCTTTGTGTTATCAACCCTTACTCGCACTACTACAGGTAATTTAATGGGACTATAAGTTTTAAATTTGGTTGTCTATAGCAGCGCATCACCCATACCGCCTGTGATACCACTTGCTGACATCCAATAGTTAGAAAATTGAATGTTGCAAGCCATGTACTGCTATGCTATTTCTTCCAATGGTCAAGATTTTAAGAGATTTACTTTTAAGGAAAAGTTAAGGGGACATTTCAAGATAGTTGTTGCAGCAATTATTGAAGATCTCTTTGAGCATTAACCTTCACATTCTCAAGCAAGCAAAGGCCAAGAGCTTAACCTTTTTCTTATTCACTCAAGAGCTTTCAGCTTCACAATCTTCATCCAGAGCCTTTTTTTCCAATACAAAGAGTAGCTAATCAAGTCTTCCCCATCACTCACCAAGAAGCATGAATCAAAGTGTAATTTTTTTTAATTTGTGTATTCCTTGAGTTGGTATAAGAGACTAATCTCTAGAAAAGCAAGTTTGTTTGTTGAAGTGTGTCTCACAAACAACTTATTAAGTTTATGCCCTCTTGAGTTTGAATCGAGAAGAGTACAAGTGACACTAGTTTATGCCCCTTGGAGCTAGAATCTAGAAGAGTGCAAGGGAATTAGTTTATGCCCCCTAGACCTATAATCTAGAAGAGTGCAAAAGGCAATAGTTTATGCCTCTTAGAGCTGGAATCTAAAAAAGTGCAAAGTACACTATTGTAATTCCATTGTAGTGAGATCGTGGAACCCAAGGCACAAAGAGGAGTGCTCTTGGAAGAGTGTAGGGATGGTTGCCAGAACCACTATAAAAAGTATCGTGTCTGCTAACTATGTGAATTCTTTATTTCTTTTCACTTTACTCCTTTATTATCTATCTCTTTACAACTTGCATATAAGCATAAAAAAGAAGAAGTTAGTAAAACAGGGGTTAAGTGACAAATTTCAATAAAACCAGTTTACCTCTCCCCTCCTGCAAAAGGAGGTTAGAAATTTAAAGAAAGAAATAGAAATATTAAATAGCATGTTGAGTAAATTCTCCAATCTAGGAGAATCAATAGCAAAGTTCCTTCGCATGATCCAACAAAATAGTAAAAATAGACTTGGATGTGAGAAATCAAGCGGTGATAAGCCATAAGAGAACATAATGTTTAGTGGGTGGACCAAGAGTACAAACCTCATTGAAGAGAGAGATAGCTGTCCCCATATTATAAGAATTATAGGACACACTTGGGTGAAAAAAAACAAAGGAGTAGAATGCATCAAATAGAAATATTTATAGATGCCATTTCTGCAATAAAGTGGGATATAAAATATATGATTGCTATTGTAACACTTGTGGTGTTGAAATTTGGGAGAAATTTTTTGCATTTCAAAATAGTGAGAAATTGTTATGATAAACAAGGATTTTGTAAAGAAAATGTTATGAAAATTAAATTGTATAAATGGAATGGACTCACTAATAGTTTCTTCGATGAAAAGAACCTAAGTGGTGATTTTGAGAAAAGTCATGTATATGACTTAAGTGATTAGTGAAGCATAATCAATATTGGTAATGTGATATGTATGAGAGATTAAATTGTAATTTTGAGATGACTTTTACAAGTTCGAACTATTGAGTTGAACATTGAATGAAAAGGACTCAATAGATGATTTTCACCAAATTACAGAAATTAGAAGGTATGAATGGATTTATATGATGTTTAAGATATGTGAAATTTTGCTCAAATGAATATCAATAGAGTTGGTCCATGGAATTTTATAAATTTCATCATTTTGAATTGTTGAAACGCAATAAGAAGAAAGAGCACTAGAGTGTTAAATTTGAGAAAAAGCTTATTTAAGATCTATGTGAATGATCTAATATGGTCGTTATATATATTGTAATGTGTTTCAAACATTTACTTGAGCATTGAATGTAAATTGGGATAAGAATGGCATATGAAGTTACTTATGACAGAAAATTCAGTTAAAATGAACTAAACAAGTGATTTTTGGGAATTGACTTCAAATAAAGTGGTAAATAGTATAAAAAAGTCTTATTTCATGTATATGATGTGTGGGAAGTGAGTTTGGTGATACTTGAAGTGTTTTGTGTAAAATGAGGTTATAGGTGATATTTCATTAGTACAAAATTTTGAATTTTGAGTAGTCCTTTGTAATGGATGGATTAGTACTTGAGATTGGGATGAGAATAATGTTATGAAATGATCATTTTTGGATGAGTAGGCATGAGATAAATTGGATTTGTAAGTTTATTTGGTGTGTAAATGCAATATCACAAGATTTTGGGATTTGATTATACATCAATATATGGTAAAAGAAGCTAAAAGCGATATAGGTGCCACTTGTACCCACATTTTGGAATATAAGATGAATGATTAAGAAAATGTATTCAACATGAATGTGTATCACTTGAAATTTCCCAGACAATGAATCAAGAATCACATGAATCGGATGTTATATGAGAAGGTTAGAGCTCAAATTATATGGATGTCTCTAAAGCTATAAATTGAGATAAAACGCATGGTATCACTTTGAGGTTAAATTACCCACATTTTGAGACTAAATTAGAATAATTGATGAACATAAAAGTTGTATATCTTGCAATTATATTTTCAATGAAACAAACATCACTAAATTTGCATATGTTATGAGGAAGTTATGACTGAAATACAGAAATATCTCCTGGCCAGCAGCAGGTTGGCGCCGACGGCACCCAATCTATTGCTGGAGGCACCGATCGGAGATCATGCATTATAAAAAGGGGGTTTTCAACCCCCTTCTATTTCATTGGCTTCCCATTTCATTTGCCTTTTCCCCCAAACCCTAACCCCTTATTTCTACATCCGTTTAGCTTGGTTTTGCTAAAGAAATCATGATTTAAACCCTTCAATCTTTCATCTATGCTCCCAAAATCTGATTTCCAACTTGATTGAGGAAGAAAATTCATTTTTTTGTAAAGGAGGGAGGATCTTGTGGATTTGGAGTTGGATTTACATGCTAAGGAAGAATCCGTGCATGAGAATGGAGGTAAACCCCTTTCCTTTAATTGATTATATGGTTTCTATGTTGCTAGGGTTTCATGTGAATAGTAAAGTTTAGGGTTTTGGGAAAGAAGATGATGGGTTTGATGTTAAAACCATGGGGGGAATAATTTATTTATGCTTAATAATGTTTTGAAACTTGTTTGAGTCAGGGAAATCATGATTTATTCTAAGCTAGGGTTTCTACCCATTCGTGAATAGTGATTTTGGAGGGCATGATATGAAATTGATATGGGAATCAAGGGAAAAATGACTAATTTGTTAATCGTAATGATTTTGGCATGATTTAGGTTTGAAAAATCATGATTATGCATTAACCCTATCTGTGAACAATAACTTAAGAATAGTAAACATGAGGGTTTTGCATGAAAACATAATTATACTTGGTTTAATTGAGTTATAAGCATGATTAGCATGATATTAAGGTAAATTTGATATTGAAAATACTATGGATTCATAATTTATAAACCCCTAATCTTATATTATCGAACAACTTGAAATAAAGGAATGCCTGTGAGGTATTGAATTACTAGTTTATTGAGAATTGTCTAGCATTCACATATATGAGGATGGATATAGATGTCCTTGGTTACCAAGTGAAATATAATGTATAGACTACATGACTTACGTGCCTATGGAAATAATTAGCAATGAAAGAATATTTGATAACCTTGTTGATTGGAAATGATTGGGATTGTTGCTTTGTATAGATGATTTGAGAAAGATAAAAACGCATAGAGTTAAAGAGATACAGTTTGGAGCTAAGTGGCCTAGGTAAGTAGGCATTTGCTTCCATTAAATGGCTAGGGATAATGTATATCCCATTTGTTTGAAATCCGGGCATGTATGTTTTGATGTGGGGATAGTGGATATCTTGTATTTGTTTAAGTTGATGTAGTTTGGTTGTTAGAGATATTAAGTTCCTTAGATTGAAACATTTGATATTTTGGTTTAATATGAATGTCTAATGTGAGGGATGGATAAGATCCCTTTGTTGTATATTTAAATTAAAGATTGATTCAATATGAGATTATTTGATTGGATGGAAATAACATGGAACTCTTGATTTGGTAATATTGACTATTTGATATGAAATATGCTAATTATGGATTAATTATTGTTTAATACAATTGTCTACTTACTGAGTTTCCCAGATTCATGCCTTCTTGTTTATATTTTTAGATGGCAGGCCAAGCGAAGAATCCCCATTGTGGATTGGGACTAGTAAGTAAGACCAGAAGACATATTCTTATGGTGTAACTGAATGTTGGGATTAGAATCCCATTGTATGAGTAAATTGTATTTAATGATTTCAATTGATGTATAATTGTAATTAATAGATTTTAATTGAGATGTATTTGATATTGAAGAAACTAGATTAATATATTGTTAGTATGGCATGTCTTAATGATTTAATCATCAGTTTGTTCATGGATTTTAAGGATATAAATTGCCATCATAATACTACCCAGATCTTGGGCTGTAGGTAAGTGGATGTATTGGTTTAGAATATATATTATAGCTATATTAATTTTGATAAATAATTGTATAGATTAGCCCTAACATTTCAAGGAAACTCTGTCCATTTTTCTGTAGAAACTAGTCAAGTTCTAAAATGAGACTTAAGCACCGCACCCTAAAAGTGGGCAAGTCAAGGTGAAAAATACAGTGGAAAATGATAAGTCGTGCCTTGAAAGGCAAGGTGTGATAGCTATGCTATGAAAATGTAGAAACTTTGTGCAATATTGAGATGGAAACCCAAGAACTATGCACAGTCATCTTTCACAAACAAAATCACTAAGAAAAGTAAACCCACTACTTGGGTACCAAATAGGTGAAGTATATATTGTCTTTGTGATTTTAGATAAGCTGCAAAGCCACCATAAGGAGCATCTGGTTTATGGATAGCGGATGTTCAAGGCACATGACTGGAAATAAAGACCTATTCAAGGGATTAAATCTAATAAATGGCGGCACAGTTGCATTTGGCAACAACGACAAAAGACTCATCAAGGGTAAAGGTAAAATTTATGGTTTATTTAATGATTGCATCAAAGATGTCTTTTATGTAGATGGTCTCTAGCACAACGTACTAAGCATTAGCCAATTATGTGATAGAGGTCACAAAGTTATGTTTGAATCATCTATATGTAACATATTTGATGAAAATGATGATCTTGTATTGAGTGGAAAAAGGCATGGAAATATTCATTTACTTCATTTAGATGAAATCAAAGGTTAATGACTAATTCAGTTAATGATGATCCATGGTTGTGGCATAAGAGATTGGTGTTGTTCATGTTCTAAGGTAGCTCAAGAGGGGGTGTAATTGAGCATTTGAAAATTTTGACCAAATATAAAATCATGTGCTAAAAAGAATAAGGAATAAGTTATGTAGCATAATTACATCGGTATTTTAATAAAGGTTTGGCCTACAACACGGTACCTACTCCTCTCTTAGAGTTAGCCTCACTCGTTGCACTCAGGTTCCACTAATTATCTATTGGTTTTACAAGCTCACCAACAAACTTTACACTCGTTGGTTTCCAAGCTTACCAACAAACTTATACAAATTGGTTTCCAAGCTCACCAACAAACTTATACACATTGGTTTTCAAGCTCACCATCAAACTTATATACATTGGTTTCCATAGCTGACCAACAAACTTATACATGTTGATTTTCAAGTTCACCAAAAAACTTATAGAAGTTGGTTTCCAAAGCTAACCAATAAAATTATACAAGATTAGCAAGCCCCTTGCTTGTTGTCCCAAACAAAGAATAATGTAAAATAAAAATGCCTCTTACATAGGCTGATTTCTATAGAATTCAACTGCAACAAAAGTAAATGTATTACAATAAATACAAAAATATTTTGGACTCCTTTCTGCTGTTGCATAGATTGAGCTTTGAATGCAGATTGCATTTTACATTGGAAGAAAAACTTTAAAGCTAAGTAAATGCTCTTTGATTTCTTTTAAAAATTTTCTCTTACTTGCTAACTAATTGGAATGACCTCTCTTTACTCCTTTTAAACTAAGATTGAAAATCTTTCCATTTGAGAAGACGACGTTCATTAAATGTGAGCAAATTGATAAGATTTTTGGTCTGTTGAAGCATTTTCACGAGTTCTTTATGTCTGAAGACACTTTGGCAATGTCTGAAACAAATAGCTATGTCCGAAGTTAAGATTTTGGACTTAGAAGACACATGAGTTGCCTTGGCTGTACGACTGAATTCTGGCGATGTCCAAGAGTGACCTGGCAATGTCCAAAGTTATAATTTCATACTTAAAATTCAGACATCTTGGCCTTTCTCTTCAACCATGTATGAACTTGGTTCTGTTGTATCTATAAACAGGATTTGTTGTGTCTGAACTTGATTTTGCTATGTCCAAACTTGATTTTGTAGTGTCTGAATTTGGCCTCGAACTTCTAGCTTCGTAGCTTCTTATCAATATTTTCCAAACTTGGTTCAGTGTCCGAATTGGTCACATAGTGTCCAAATTTGCTTCTGAAGTGTCTGAGCTTGCTTGAGTCAGGAACTTAGTTATTTTCTTCTTTTTGATGCCTTATTTTTGTACTAGCTTGGGCATCTGTTCAATTTTCTTCGGTAGTGCTTGAGACATTTTTAGGAAGATGTTTCAAACACTAATCTTCAAAGTTTTAGTGCTATTCTTTCTCTATTGAGCATTTGCATTTTCTTCCTTATAAATTTGTGGATCTTGTCTCTGATATGGTCTTGTGTGCATTGCCTACTTATTTTGTTTTGTTGACATATTTTTTGTTATTGTGCACTTGGGAAATATTGATCAGTAGCTTAAATGTTCACTCATATGCTTTTGTTCATCATCAAAACTTGGTTGGTTAAACATAGTCATCATCAAAATCAATCCAAGTAAAGGAGGTTTGGTTCAACAATCTCACCCTTTTTTATGATGACAAAATATTTGAGTAACATACCTTTAAAGAAAGATAAATCATGTATTCCTTAAAAGAAATAAAATAAAACATTGGAACTAAATAGAGATATGTTGGTTCATAACAATACATATGTAGCTATCCTTGACAGAGTGCATTTTTAACAAGTTTTATTTATAAATACAATTTTTTGCCCCTTTTTTATTTACAAAATTTTATTAACCATAAAACTTCTTCCCCTTTTTGTCATTATAATAAAGGCACAAAGGAAGAAAGTATATGCAAGATAGAATGTGCATTAAAATCAAATACTCAAAAGAACATAAAAAGATATTTCATTTCATTTCAGTGCAAACAGAGTTACAAGCAAAGATATACTCAGATTGATTTTAGTATAAACAAAGTGCTAATATAATGTGAAAAGTCCAGTAGGGATGGGATGGATGGAAGAAAAAGTGGGGTAGAGAGATTAAGGTGGAGCCCGATTATGATCCTTCGATCAAGTTTCTAGTCATGCATAGGCATGCAGCTATTACTTTCAGAAGCCCCTCGCTTGCAAATGAGAAAACTGTAAATAAACGTGTATAAAAATTAATGCCTCTTAATAGGCAAAGTGTAAGAAGTGTAGTGATAAAAATACAATAAATATAGTAGTAAAGAACAATAAAGATTAGACTCAAAGTTGAATGACTTGCTTTGAATGCTTTTTGGAATGTAGTGCAATGGAGCTAATCTCATGGAGTTAAATCTATGAAGCCTTTAGTAAATGCTTAAGTAAACTTTTTCTTACTTCTTAACTACTCTTCTAGATGTTTGAATCTTCGTTTTATAAGTTATCGAAGACACCTTAGTTGTAATGGTCATTTCTAGTTGCTTTTTGACCATTTAAAAAAGGAGATTTAAAGCTTTGTCCCAATTTTCTTCTTCTCTCTAGCTATAAAACTTCTATGATAAGTATTTAGAACTTCTGAGGTTCATCTACCTATCAGTTACCATTGTGCACTTAATGTTGAACTTATGACGTTCTTCTTTTGGACTTCTGAGCTATTACAATGATATAATTTTGCATGATCCCTCGTTTCAGATTCTTTTGAAGGTTGATTCTCGTATTTGACACTTTCGTTAGTCTTGCTTCTCAGAAACTTCTGAAGTGTTTCTGAATGATTGAATTTTTTTTCTGATGAACTTCTTGAGTTTTGGATTTTTGAGGATTCCTCTGAAGAGCTTATGAGTTTCTTCTGAAGAACTTCTGAGGTTTTTTGAAGTTTGAATTTTACCTCTGATGCACTTCTTAAATCTTGGCTTTTTGAAGATGTCTCTGAAGAGCTTCTGTATTACTTCTAAAAATCTTTTGAGCATAAAAACTTCTTCTATGTTCATTTCGTATCACTACTATCGATCTTCTATTACAACTCTAAAACTTTAAAGCATTTCTGTAGTTTGAATTCTGACAAACTTTTGATTGTAAGGTCAATATTATGCATTGCTTCTGAGTTTTTCTGAATGCATAAGCTTCCTCTAAATTATTTCTGAGGTTCTTTCTGATGAACTTCTGATTGCAAAAATGTTATTCTGTATTGCTTTTGCAATGCTTTTGATTTACTTCTTAGTGTATGCTGAAGTTCTTAGTGATGATTTTTTTATTACAGAAACATCATTCTATATTGCTTATGATTCCTTCTGATTTACTTCAGAGTATATTCAAAAGTTCTTACTGATGAATTTTTGATTACAGATACGTCATTCTATATTGCTTCTGTATTGCTTCTAATTTACTTATGAGCATATTCAGAAGTTCTAAGTGCAGATTTTTCTTTTGAGATTATCCTGAAGTTCTTCTTAAAGCATTTTAATTCTGAGGTGTTTTTAGAGAGCTTCTTAACTACCTCTTAAGTGTGAAACTACCTTGGAGTTAACTTTGAGGATTGCACTTTGTCTTTGAAAAGATTCTGACTTATCTTTGAAGTGGTTCTGAAGTAGCTCTGAATACTTTTAACCTTCACGCCTTGTCTCTGAAATACTTTTGAATATTTCTTAATTGCTTTTGAGCTTCACACCTTGTCTCTTAGATACTTTTGATCATTTCTTAATTACTTTTGAGCTTCACACCTTGTCTTTGAAATACTTTAGATCATTTCTGAACTACTTCAAAGCTTCGAACCTTATCTCTAAAATGCTTCTGATCATTTCTGAATTTCACGCCTCATCTCTAAAGGGATTTTGATTTGCTTTTCTAAATACTTCTAAGTGAATTTTACTTGAACATTCTTTTTAAATTATCTTCTTTCTATAAAGTCTTAATAATATACACTTTAAGCTTAATATTTACTCTCCATAATTCATTTTAACGGATTAATGTTGCATTACTTGGAAAGTAAATAGTTAGTAGCTTAACTCTTTACTCATATGTTTGCTCATCATCAAAACTTAGCTGCTTAATTACATTCATCATCAAAATCAAGCTAAGTAAGAGGATTAGACTCAACAAAAATAAGCATTATGCACATGGATCTATCACTCCTAACTCTCTTCTAATCATACAAAATCTATCCTCTAGGAGTGGTTTAGTCAAAATGTCTGCCAACTATTTTTTAATTGGTAACAAATTATAAATAGACATTGTGTTCATATGCATGATCTCTAATAAAATGGTGCCTAATTTATATATTCTTAGATCTAGAATGCATAACAAGATTCTTGGTCAAATTTATAGCATTGGTATTATCACATCGGATGGGTGTATTAACAAACTCTAAACCATAGCACCCAGATGCTGTTTCATCCAGAGAATATGTTCACAACATCTTCCAATTGCAACATATTCAGCCTCGGTAGTTGAAAGTGCAATAGATGTCTGCTTCCTAGAAAACCATAATATGATCATGCTTCTAGGAAACTAACATATCACTGAGGTACTCTTCCTATCTACTCTATATCCAATAAAATTAGCATCAGAGTACCCAACTAACTTAAAATCTAAACCTTTTAGATACCATAAACCAAGATTTGGTGTGTCTACGAGGTATCTAAAGATCCTTTTGATAGCAATAAGATGTGATTCTTTAGGATTTGAATAGAATCAAGAACACATACATGTTGGTATAAATCCATAGTTTCGATGACTAACAAAACTTAATTAAAAATTATGTGTTAATGGTTGTTGTTAAGATTTTAGTATGCAGAATCAAGTTGCAAGTCATACAAAAAATGAGTACAGTAAACATATTCCAAGGCGTCAAGACTTGGGCGAGTAAAGAAGCAAAAGACAAAGTGTCATTATAGACAAAGCACAAATGAAAAGTATTCAGTTGTTCCCATTCGTCTATCAAAGTGGAAGATTCTATCTGATGGATGCAAAGTAGTGTGCATACAACAGACTTTGTTTATCATAAGGAAGCCATAGTTGAGCCAATGGTCATTAATTGGCAATAGACAAAGACAAAGAAGTGAAGATCTTCAAGTGGAGCAATGATAACAGAGCAAAGACTTCGTCTATCATAAGTGAGCCAATGATCGTCTATTATAAACAAACAAAGCGGAGGAGCACAGGTCCTATGGAAAAGCAAAAAGTTCATCTGGTGAAGTAATAGTGTTTGTCTGTTCAACTAAGATCATCTATTATCTCCAACAGATGACCCAATAGACGAAGCCGTGAAGAAAATTTGTTTGCGCCCTAATGCTTAGTCTGTCACTTATAACAAACAACTCATTAGACGAAGTAATGAAGGAAATCCATCTATGCTCTAACATTCCATCTATTACTTATAACAGACAACTCAACAGACAGAGTGCTCAAGAAATAAGTCATTCATGCTTCCACAGTTCAATAGACAATCCACAAGATAAAGCACTAAAAAGGATAATTCGTCTACATCTATATATTACTTACAATAGACAACCCATCAAATGATGTGATGAAATAATGTCACCACAATTCGTCTACTACTTATGAAAGACAAATAGAAACTTTATCTAATGAGCAGCTTGACAGATACTTTGTCCGTCATAAGTAAAAGATGAGCAATGGACAAGCAAAATCGTTGGTCTTCGTTCAGTATTAATATCGCCTTTTTCATATTGATAAAAGAGTCAGCCATTGCCATTGTAGCGATACCTCAACCAAAGCCTATTAAGAAGCTGGAAATCATCTTCTCCAAGGTCAGCACTGAAGGCATTTCAATGGATGAGGATTAAGAAAAATTCAGAGAATTCAAATATGCTAATCAGAATAGTCTTCTTCATTAATGGAGCTCACCTACAACCAACGGCTGGAATTAAAAGCCTATAAATGGAGCATTGTTGGAGCAGGAGAAAAAGCCAAGTATTAAGGATGTTATTCAAAATCATCTTGAGAGCATTTACTGATCTGAGCCAAAACCTTTTGCTATCTTTCAAGAATCAAGAGTCTTGTATTCAAACCTTCCTCAATTCTCTTTGAAGGCTCTCAGCCAACCTTTGGGAAGATTATTTACTTTTACATTCAATATTCAGATTTCTTCCTCTATGCTTACTGAGAAATATCTATGCTTCAACTTATGATATACATTCTTTGTAAATTCCTTGAGCTAGTGGTTGAGGCTAGACTCAAGAAGAGTTATGAATATTTGAATGTAGACAAGAGCTATTTATTCACGCCCCCTAGAGCTGAAATCTAGAAGAGTGCTAGGAGCACTGTATTTATGCCCCCCTAGAGCTAGAATCTTAAGGAGTGCTGAGAGAACTATTGTATTTCTATTAGTGAGAATAGTGGAACCCAAGACACTAAGTGAAAAGTGTTCTTGGAAGAGTGAAGTAGAGTATTTACTTGAACCAATATAAAAGTTTGTGTTTTATTTACTTGTGCTTTAGTCGATTGAGTGATTGATTGCTTGAGAGACTATTAATCCTAAAGGGATTGAGCAATAATTTTTAAGTACCAAATTCACCCCTCCCCTCTTGGGTTTTTGCCTAATCTTTGGTACCAACAATAAATAAACTGAAGATAGTATCTAGCCTACTAGCAGTAAGATATAATAGAGATTGTATAATGCTTCTATAATGCTTTTGACAATTAGATTTACCTTTTTCGTCCTTGTCCAATTTGATGGAAGTGCTCATTAGAGTTTCATACCTTCCTCCATGTTCAATATTGAATTTCTTCAGTAGTTGCTTTGTTTATTAAGCTTGGTGGATGAAAATTCCCTCTTTTACCTACTTTATTGCAGTCCAAAAGAAAGTTTAATTCTCCAATCAAATCCATTTCAAATTCTCCCTACATTAACTTAGAAAACTTTTGAAAAAGATTTTCATTAGTAGCTCTAAATACAATATCATCTACATATATTTGCACAATATGAATCTTGTTCATAGCATACTTAATTAAGAGTATGGTATTTGTTGAACCAAATGGTGTATATAGCAAATAGTCATGTTTTAATAATGAGCAACAACATATGAGTGAACATTTGTGGTACTGAAAATTGTGTTCCCAAGCATTGTAGAAACAAATATAAACATACAGGAAAACAATTCAAATTCAGTGGATAGCGTAACAGAGAATACATCAGCAAGCAAAATCATTAATGCAAAGAAGACAAAATTGCTCAGCAAGAATGACACTAAAACTTTGAAAGAAGCCATAAAGAGCATCTGTAGCTATGAAGTTCAAGCCTCAATGAGTGTTCGAATAAATCTCCTATGGATAAAGTTAGTATAAGGGAGCATTTGCCTAAGAAAGACTCTAATAAATTATTCCATGGGCAAGTCAAATAAACTGCTTATACTCAACATTTATTCACAACACAAAGATGAATTCAATTTGTAGAAAAAGAGATGAAACAGAGCTGAACTCAGACAAATGAAGAGCTAAAATGAATTTAAATTATTCAAGCATTTGTCTCTCATACAAAGTCTATCTAAAACTGAAGAAGATAAAGAAACTTGTTTGTAATCCTCTATAGAAGACATAGAAAATGAAGTAGAAGTGGCACAATAGCTACAAAAGAACAACTTTGTATGTTGTCTTCATCTATAAGTTAGTTTGGCACTTATAATAGACAAACCATCAGACGAACCACTAAAGAAAGAATTCATCTATGCATCGTAACTTTGTCTATCACTTACAATAGACAAACCAATAGACGAACTATGTGAAGGACTCCATCTATGGCCTGCAACTTTGTCTGCAGACCTTTACAAACAAACAACAGACAAAGTCATTTCATCTACTGAGAAGTAGCCTTGTCCACACCAACAAGAGTTGTATGTTGCTTACAATAGATAAACCGACAAACAAAGTTACTTCATCTAGTGAAAGAAATTTTGTCTGTTGTGAAGAAGCTTTGTCCAAGCCAACAAGAGTTGTTTGTTACTTACAATAGACAAATTGACAAACAAAGCTACTTCGTCTAGTGAAAGGAAACTTCGTCTGATGAAAAGTAAAGAGAAGAACTCTATTTGCACTTTCACTATTCATTTATCACTTACAACAGAAACTAGAAGACAAAGTAAAATGCTGCAATGATCTCAGACAAATTTACAAAAACAAAGTTGTATATCATGCAGATCTATTAAAAGTCGATTTGTCTATTACCTGCAAGAGACAATCTAGGACTTGATCAAACAAAGTCCTTAGATAAACAATGGCTGACTATCTATGGCATATCATGATGAGTAAAAGCAACTTGTACCAGACATTGCTAGTTCCACTCTCTGGTCAAGCTTTCATTTGAAGCAGACTCTTTTAAACAAACCAAACAAATCAAGCTTAGCTAAAGAAGTAAAGAAATTCAAAGGAAAGTAGTCCTCACTCTGACAAAGGTTGCAACTCTCAGAGGTTGCATCTCTTCAAGCTTAATGAGCTTCTTTTCAAAAGAATGAAAGAGTCAATCATGCAGAAAAATCTTTATCCAATGTTTGCCAAAACCAGAAAGACATCTTCTTTAAGGATGGTGCTGTAGGCTTTCCAACTACAACAAGTTTATAAAGAAGATAACTTTTCAATGAGAGAAATCAGAATGATCTTCAACGTTAAAAGCAAACCAACTACCTCCAATAGACAAATTCTGAAGCAATATAAAGGTAGTGCAGTGTCAACGAAGGAGGTTGAGGAAGCTAAGAGAAAAATAAGAATAGAGCTTAAACAAGTAACGTCTCTCAATGAAAGTATGCTTCCTCCTAGATAATCAAACTCCACTCTGTTGATAGACAATGAGCCTAAAAGGTTTATCTTAATCATATATCTAGAGTATTGATATTTAATGTGCTTCAATGAGATATCATTTTATATGTGCTCAAACTATATACAAATCAGCCTAGTAAAAGAGGCAATACGATGTGCAAAATGAGTGTTGTTAATCAATTATGCGAGTTTGTGGTGAGCTCAAGAAAACCACATTATATGAGTTATTGGTGAGCTCTAGAAAACCATCAAGTTTGCTAGTAATCTTCAAAACCAATGAGTTTCCTAGTGAAATAGTGAAACTGGAAGAGTGCTGGGAGCACTATGTTTATGCCCCCTAGAGCTGAAATCCAAAAGAGTATCGGGAACACTGTTTACACCCCCTAGAACTATAATCTAGAAGAAGTGCTGGGAGCACTTTTGTATTTCTATTATATGAGATATGGTGGAACCCAAGGCATAATGAATGTGTGCTCTTGAAAGAGTGGATGTAGGGACAGGTTTCCCAAACCACTATAAAAATTATTGTCTGTATTGTCTGCCTGATTGTTTTACTTTACATATAAATATCTCATTATCATAGTCCATATATCACTACACACATAATTACTTATCTAAAATAAGAATGGCCAAAAGAAGTTGAATTTGGAAATGAACTAGTCACTATGTCTAAATGAACAGATATGGAAATTGCATATATACGGCATCACAACTTCTGCTTAGCTCATTAATTTTTATTTGACCATAATTTATATGCTCAATTCACCCCTCCCCTCTTGAGCTATCTATTACATGGGACCAACAGTATCTACTTTATCCCTTGAGAAACCTTTCTTAATAAAAAAATCTACTTAGCCTCTCATACCATACTTTACAAGCTTATTTCAATCCATAGATGGCTTTCTTGAGTTTTAATACATGGTTAAGATCATGAGGATCTTCACACCCAAGGTGTTATTCAACAAAAACTTCTTCATTAATGAAATCATTCAAAAATGAAAATTTCATATCCATTTGATAAAATTTAAATTTTATGTAAGATGCAAATGTCAACAATATTTTTATGGCTTCTATCCTAGCAACGAGGGCGTATGATTCCTTAAAATCTATCATTTCTTCTTGACATTATCCCTTTACTACTAATCTTGCCTTGTTCCTTACTACTAAATCAGATTCACCAAGTTTGTTCTTAAAGACCCATTTGATTCCTATAATAGATTAATGGTCAGGTCTTGAAACTAAAGTCCACATGTCAATTGGTCCAAATTGTCTTGCATAGCTAAAATCCAATTCTCATCTTCTAGTGGTTAGTCTATGCAAGTTGGCTCTATTTAAGAAATGAAGGCAAAATTACCACATGATGATAGGATAATCTAGTCCTAACTCTATCGTACACATCACCAATTACTTGGTTTTAGGGATGAGCATGCATGAATTTCCAATCTTTAGGAAGAAAAGAGTTATCTCCCTCATTTACCTCACTTGTGGATGATTCAAATTGTCTATTTGCTCCATCCCTTATTATTTTTGCCCATGGAGTTTGTTTATATTGAATTTGCAAATTTATTCTCTCCATGCCTGTTGTGAGTCTATTTGCTTCATCATTAAGGTCATTTGTTCTTCTCAAGTAGTTAATAGATGTAACAACCCGGGGCTCCAGTGTGATATTGTCCGCTTTGGGCACACACCCGCACGGTTTTGTCCCGCAGGCCCGT
>JAYJMB010088624.1:0-12064 GCA_036873735.1 Pouteria campechiana | reverse complement strand
TCAAAATCTGGCTCAACGTCTGGCTTGCTTGGAGCTCTGGGTATCTGCGAATTCCACAGAAGAGCAGGATCTCACTAGGGTTCGTTTCTCCCCATTTTCCTGTTCGATTCTACTTCTTCCAGTGAAATTTTCATATAGGATCCCCTGTCTTCACTCATGCCACGAGTATGTTTCAATGTGCTTCTCAACTCCGTTTCGAGCATTTCGCCAATTCGAGGAAAAAATCGTAATGATGACTGTGTTTTCGATTTTTACTGCGGCTTTGGTGATCCAATGCCGGTTTGCTGAATGGAAAGAATGGGATGCTTAACAGGGGAGAGAAGCGCATGCGTGTAGACTGTGGTCTGTCTGCATTGAGTTAGGGTTGTGTCTGTGTTTTTGTTCTTGCGATGTTTGTTGTGATTTCTTTTTTTTAAATTTCAGAACAGTTGGAGTTCTTTAGAGTGCGACGTCTGCTGTCATGATTGTTTTTTAATCATTGGTCTAATTTCGGGGCAAAATACCCCAAAAATCATGATAACTTCACATGCCAGATGTGCTTGAGATGAATGGGGAGATGGGATGGGATGTCAGGTTATCTAGGAGATGCTCATTCGTTGGACGGATATATCATAAATGAGGGTGCTAAGAGGAGTGCGTTACAAGATCAGGAAGAGTAGTTTTTTGTTTTGCGAAGCAGGATGAGCAGAGCTAGCCCTTAAAATAAGTGGAGTTAGGAATGAATGCATCCAAGGAATCCTAATTATGGCACCAATTGGTTGTATGATGATGGAAGTGGACTGATTTGAGGTCATGAACTGCACTAGTTGATAATTTGAGGTGGTTGAAGTTGAAGGTTATAAAAGGGCAAGGGGAAGCCCCCGCCGAAAGGACTGGGTGGAAGCATAAGACGCATTGATTATCTCCTTTTGGCTGAGATCATGGTTCTTTGGTTAAGGTGACTGGTGTAAGGGGATTCTAGTTGGCAAACCAGTTTTTGAGTTGAGGCTTGAATGATGGTGTTTATGGATAGTGATGATTATGATCTGGAATAAGACATGACTTGCAGCTGAAATGGAGGCAAACTTTTTGTTTTACTATTGGCTGCTGGTCCCAATTGAGTAACTACAGTGGTTCCTTAAATATTTTATTTAGTTATTTTTTCCAGTGCAATAAAATAATGAAAGAAATTTAATAGGCTAAACAAAATGTCTACCATGATAGTCTCCATGGAGATTCTTTACCATTTTTGGCTGCCTCTGCCCACTGTGGTGGTTCATGTTTTGTTTTATTTATTAATTCATTAGAATCTTTTCTGTTTTTACATGTTTTCTATTAGTTAGATTCATTGCTAAAATTAAAGCAGAAAAAATGGCAAACTTATGTTTTCCTTGATTCAAATCTTCTTTTGAATGAGGTCTCTGTTTCCTTTAATTTATGTTCCCTTTCCCTCTTCTCTTTTATGTTTGGCTTCTCTTGTTTTTCTCATGGCTGTGAATGATGTTAGACTTTCAGATAACTGCTGGTGATGGCAAGTGGAATGATTTTTGGGTGAATAGAAAACATCCCCCTCCTTTTCAAGTGGCAAGGGATGTCTTTTTTTGCCTTCTTACTTTCTTCAACTTGGAATGAGATTGTACATGCTTTATATGTATTTCCCCCTTCTGATGTTGTCCAGTGGAAGACGAAAAAAGTTTGGAGTCTCAACCTCAGTTATGAACTCTAACTAGCATCAAATTTACCTGGTATCTACCTGAAATAAGATAGACCACTTGATTGAATCACACTTTGATTTAAGGTCAAGTTGGAATAGTATTCGCAATTTCGTTGAAAGGGAAAATTTCGCTAAGCCTGAAAGGAGAAAATTTCACTAATTTCAGAGAAATTTTTGAAAATTTAACAGAACTATTTTGCTAAAATATAAAAAAATTAAAAAATAAAGAAAAATTATAAAATCTTTCATAAAACTTCATAATAAATCATGATAAATCTGAATTCATATTTAGAACAAAAAACATCACTTTAAATGTCAATATATATGACATAAAGGAAATATACCAATAATGTAGAAGCAGATAAAGTAGATATCCACAGTGGAATACTACTAAATGCGAGATCTAGGTTATAGAAAATTGTTGAACATATGCATATAGTAGGAAATTTGTTATCACCATACCTCACCACAAAAAAGAGACTCTTGAAGGCTCGTTAATTTTATCATCGTCATGGTCATTCTCCATTGCTTCTAGCTAATGACTATAGAAACCACCCGGATATAAGTCGTACCACGTAAAGAAAAAAGATGAAGATGCTTCGATTCCACTATCTGGATTATATGGTATCTAACCATAAGACTATTGAGGATAATATTCAGAATCTCTAACACAAGATTATTGAGATTCTTGAGAATAATGTCCAACATGATAGCCATAAGGTGTATACCCACAACTAGACCCCTGCTCACTATTATCTATACTAATAGAGGTGGCAGTCATACTATCCACCAAGTCATCTTTCTCCGTAAAGGCCACTTTCTTTTTTTTCTCCTATATATCCTCTCATAGGATCTCATAGGCGGTTGTGCACCATGATCTTTATCTTGCGTAGCATATTAGAAGTCAACTTCTGCTGTAAATGGACTGAGAAGCCTTTACCTATCTAAATCATTGAACCTTAGCCACTCATATAAAGGGTCCTCTCTGTCATCATCTTTCTCAAAGTGAGCGTATTCCCTATTATTATTAAGTCTAATGGATTTTCAGGAGAGTTTTCTTCAGATTGAAGCAATTGTTTCTAAAGCCTCATATTATAATGATAGAATACCAAATTTTGGAGCCTCTTATATCACAACTTGTTTCTTCTGCATATATGAATAAAAAAAAACATACTCCACTTATGCTCATATGGGGATGAAAATACTGTCTGACTTAGTAATCTTCATGCCAATAGTCTCAGATTTGATGTTTCTGTCCCATAACAATTCCACCACTTACCTGCGAAAGAAAATTTGGATTTATCAATAATTTAAATAAAAAAGTAGACAATATATTATTAAATCACTGTCCTTTAGTTAAATGGCATTGCTTTGCTTCTTGATTGGATTGCTACGTTCATCCCAAATAATCCCTTGGCATCTTGAAAGTACATCAATTATAATATTGAAGAAAATGAATATTGCCAATATGCAATTCTTAATCAATAAATTATCCTTGAAATGGTTAGATATATTATGTTGTATATAATTGTCTCACTTACAAGATCCCCAGCATTGGGATTGTTAAGAAAAAACTTTTCAAACACTTGAAAAACCAAGGTGCCAAGCTGGGTATCCTGACCTAGATGTAACTCATAATGATACTTGAGATTTAAGTAATAAGCTGCAAAAATTGAAATTTAAGTTAGTTAATGTAAATAGAGAAATTCTATATATATTCGATAAAACTGGATTTATTAAATGATATACTCACCAACAGCATATAGGGGATGACTTAGCATGCCCTTTTAACGAGCTTCTATAATCTGCAATACCCAATCTACACCCTTGGGATTATTTTCCTTGATTGCTTGCATTATAAGATGAATAGACTTATATGTGGAACCCATGGATGGATATGTTTCATTGTCCACTATCCTCAGAACTCGATAGATAGGTTCTAGTATGCCCAATATTCATCTCACATGATCCCAAAATATAGTTGTCATAATAATATCTATTGTTCTTTTCCCTTCTGCCGTCTTTCTATATTTTGAGGCCTACCATTCGTCCGCGGTAAAAACTATGATGAGAGCTTCATGAGACATGTACAAGCTTTCCAATGCAATATAATTTGTAGCAAATCTCATCTTTCCAGGATGAACAATCTGTCTATCATATCTAGATGTTGTGTGAAATATGGAAAGAACCTAACTGTGATTGTATATAAATTTAGTCATCGTACATGTATTTTTTATTATTTTTTGTACAGCTGAATGACGACCAATATCTTCTAGCATTAGATCAATATAATGTGTAGCACAAGGAGTCCAATAAAAAGATTATTTTTCTTCTAGTATTTTCCTAGCTTTTTTATAGGCGCTCTCACTATCAGTAACAATCTGCACTATACGATTTGCACCAATCCATTCAATCATTTTCTCTAATTCTCCCTCGAAGTAATGGATATCCTTTGCATATGTCAATGCATCTACTGACTTTATGAATGTTTATATCCCTCTGCAGTATACCATAAAATTTATTATAGACATTTTTGTTAGGCCCATCCATCCATTACACATTATGGTAACTCCATAAGTATCCCAATGATACTTTTGACTATTGATCCAGACATTTATCTCTGTTATTTCTTTCTTCAAATATTTTTCATAAATTTCCTTTCCTGTGAGTGGTTTTACATGTTCCCCCTCTATTTGAGTAACAACTACAAAGTTTTTAAATACAACTATATCTGCTGGAATTGCATTGTAGAAAAAAACTTCGATCCAAACTTGCCAAGCTGGCCAACACTATCCCTTCTCTTATTGTACATATCCTTTATTTTCTTCTGTACTCTACTCACTTATCTATACAATTTAGGTTTAGTCATTTTCACACTCTTGTTACGTCCAAAATATTTCATAATTTCACCCTTTCCATCACTCCACTACCACCCTTACTCCTACCACCACCACTACCACCACCTCTACTACCACCACCAACCTCCCTAACAGACTCATGGAACATTTGCCTATCCATCTCTAGATGAATCATTTGCTCCCTTTTTCATTGTTTCACTCTAGAGGCATGCATAGCTCTTCTTATATCACCATCATTCTCTTCATTCTCATCATAATCAACATCCACCGTATTTGAAAATTCATATAATTTCTCAGAAATATTTCTCATGTTGCTTTTTTGACTCTCGAACGCTCACCCCTTGTACTAGAACCCTTTTAATCAACTTCTTACTTCTAGGGGCACCTTGGGGTAATTTCTAACATTTTCGTACCCTCCAGTTAAATGCTCATTCAATTTTATAATACCTCGATACTTTATTTGCTAACTACAATAATTATACTCTGCTCCATTTGGATACCCATTTAATGACTTCTCATATTCCCAAGCGATATCCTGTGCATTATTTTTACCGTCTCTTTCCGTATTTGAGTTTGACATAGTGAACCTATAAATAAAAACAACAATATTATAGAATAATTGACATAATTATATAAAATAAATTCAATAAAAAGGCGGCGATTATTTTTATAGGTAAAAGGTTTATTCATAAATGTATGATTCTAATTATATATATCTTTTTATTTGTAGTTTTACTAAATTTTCTAACCCAATGTTGATAATATAATTTTAAAAAATATAAGATAGATTATTTATCTTCATAACTTACAAAAATATAAAGTATATGTTAATTAATTTTTGTTACTACTAAATAATATTTATATTATTTAAATTAAATAAATTTTTAAAAATTTCCTTCTCATATGTTTAAAAGTTGTTTAAATAGAAAACCCAATCTACAACCCATTTAAATTCATGTGATAGAAAATCTATTAATAAAATGCTAAAAAATAATAATAAATCATAATTAATGATTAAGAACAAACTTGATTAGTGATTAAAAACAAACCAGATTATGGGGATTAAGTGATTAACACGTGTGGATGACGAAATCAACTAAATCCCTCCAACAATGTTGACGACGACAGATTGGTGGCCTCGTTGCTGTAACTGGCCTGTTCTGCTTCCAACTACATACACACAACAGTGGTTTCGAAGGGGATTTTGAACTTGATCTGGGATTTCGATCACTCCTCAAGCATTTTTGATCACTCCAGCAAAGATTTTAAAGTTAGTTGGGTTGATTCGAATGGGAAAAATGAGGGCTATAGGCGCAGTCAACAGAAGAGGGAGGAGTTGCTCTTCTTTGTGCCGGATTCAAGCTTCAAAATGCATGTAAGTCACCACGAAATCTAATTTCAAAACTTCCATTTTGGATTTCGAAGTTGAAAAATCCATATTCGAAAATCCACAAAATGGAAGAGGAAACCCTAGCTGCAAGCGTCCAAACTCACCTAGATGTCGTTTTTTGGTTGAAAAATATCACTAAGGGTTTTGAAAATGTGTATTTGGGAGGCAGGGGTGAGTTCAAAAATGATTAGGGTTGTTGCTAGGTTTTCCCTTGTTATTCCTAATTTTTTGCCACTGTTTTGGCGAGATTTTGGCGAAGTTGGCAATATTTCGCTATTCTGTCGACTATTTCGCCTAACCTACATACCAGGAAATGTTCTCTAGCAAAATCATTTCGCCAACATCCTAATTAAAAATTTCGGCGAAATTTCCTCCAAAATTTTCAATATTGCGAACATTGAGTTGGAATATTCAAGTAGTCGTAGTTTTGTCTGGTGCTGTGGATAAAAAGAAAAATTGTTGTTAAGAGTCACACTTCGAAATAAGGTCAGGTTTCAATAGTACTACACTCTTGGTGAGAGTCACCAGTTGAATTAAGGATAAGTTGGAACCATCCCAGACTTATCTAATTTTTTATTGTATTACATGCTTGTGTCGATATTTAAACTATGGGATATTAGCTGATTTTCTCTAAATTGCCCAGTCTGTTCCATCTGGTAATTACATGTTATTTATCTGTAAAGGGCCATAAACCAGTGTGGGTCCTGCATATGCCAGATCTTGGGAGGGGAGGGCTGGAGTCAGTTCCAACCTTTGTCTTTCATGACAAAGTAGCTGCCCTCAAACTAATGTTGACAGCCTCTAAGGTTTTTACCTGCATACCAAGTGCAGGCCCCTAAACTCATGATATATATCTTGCTCTTGAATTGGAAATCAGCAAAAAATTGGAAAAATACTCTAATTGGTTTGTTATGGGGAAATGACTAGGCTCATGTTGTTTATATTTGAGGAAGACACCATGGAAGCTGACAAGAATCTAGAAGTGCTATTTCAAATATGATTCAGTGTTTCCAAATGTTGTGAGGGGAGGCAATTGGAAGAGGTTTCTCCTTTGTTATTTGTCTTCTCTGAAGTCTACTGTGTGGAGGAAGCCTAATGTTTTTTGTAAAGTTTCCTTGATTCTTGACTCAAAAGGTTGAAAACTTCGCTCTTATAGATTAACCTTAAAAAATTGAAGTTTAATCCTTAAAACAATCACACTTAGGAAATTGATGATGTTGAAATCTCATCATTATGCTGAATTGCTTGCATGTATGAAGTTGGAAAATTTTGGATGCTACTGTGTAAGTTAATTGTGGCTTTTTGTCAGGTGACATTATACATGGTAGATATAAAACTGCTGAAACCATTGATTTTGTATGAAATTTTGAATAGTGAACATTCAAATTTGGAGCATCATTGGTCTTTTGAGCATGTTGATGGCAAAATGCTGGAGTGACTTCTGAGAAAATTAAAAGGGGGAATCCTCATGCCTCCTGTTATAGATTGAATTACTTAATTGAAGTTTAACCCTTAAAAAATCTCTCTTTGGAAATTGATGATGTTTAAGGCCCCATCATTATCCTAAATTTGAGCCTGTATGATGTTGGAAAATTTTGGATGCTAGGGAGGGAGGGAAGGGCGGGCAAGCATTTGCAGCTTTTAAAAGGGCAATATAAAGAAATGACTGTGTTATCATTCAATCTGCACCCTTCAGAAATCTGTGGATGAGATGCTGGTGCAGTAGCATAATTTTTGGATGTTAATTACACGTTCATTTCTATGCCTGTGCAGGTTTTAACAGCGCAAGTTATTTTTCCTGGAGATGATTACGACAATAGACCTGAACACTATAAAGAATTCCTTTACTAGTTATTTCAGTAATTTAACATTAACATCCTGCCTGGAGATGCGAAATGGCATGAACACTGGAAATGCTAGAACAAGTATGAAAAGTCAGTCACTTTGCAGTGATGATCTATACTGACATGCAAATGTATAAAATAATACTTTGGGAAATGTAAGGCATGATGAAGATCTTAAAGATCTTTGCTCATTCAGCCCTGTTTCCATATCATCCAGCTATTAGATCGGTGGTTAAGTGTGTTCTTAAGTTTGAATGGGTAAATTCTATTTGGACTCTTGGCAGATGGCTGCATTTTGTTCTTTGGAACAAGACTAAGATTATCATGAGCTCTTTGTAAAAGCTGTCGATATGACAAGGTATGGACCTGAAGTGGGCATGGCACAGCATTTTTGATTGGGAGGTCCAAATTTCATCTATTTCCTTTTGGACTGGTGGGGCCTGATCCGAATACTGACAAGTAGGCCTTATTTATGGCATACACTGGGAAGCGACTCCCATGCCTGAGTTGAGGGTGTTTCAGCTATACCATCCAATCACCTCAACAGCCAACTTCAGTGGACGGAGCTTGCAAAGCAATTTGGTTCAAGGAAAGACTTGGGGGGCCCGGAATCTCCTTGCCAAAAGTCTCTTTCTTGATGAAGAAAATGGAATGTGGCATTGAAGTGGGTCATGTGTGTCTCAACAATTAAACTCTTTAGAAAAGCAGCAGCCTCACGTTGTTGCTAATAATCCACTGCAAATGGCCAGGTAGGCTATTCTAGATGCAATTTGGCTTTCTCATTCCTTTTGCTCATATCTTTGAACGTCAAGAGCTGAACAGACAGGACTTCTGGGAGTGTACATGGTATTCCTGCCTCCCTCACTACCTTTTGCTCACGGCTTTAAAAAGTGTGTTTCATGGGTTTTATAGCAACGAACGAGAGCTTCCTCTTGATGATAATGGATACCTACGCTGCTTGTCAAGAGGTTTGCTCAGCCCTCTGCGAAATGTGGTGCCAAGCTTATGCTGTAGAGGTTATCGAATAACACAGATTGGCCCACGATATGATATTCGGCCAGATCGCCAACAGCCTGGTGGCGGACAAAATCAGACTGCATACCTGGTCTTCATGTTGCTGACTGTTGTGGCAGAGATATTGGCCCATGAGAATCGCCCGCAATGCGGTCTCTCTTGGGATTATTGACAACTGCATTGAGGCTGCTTCATTTTCATTCAGGGAGTTTGCTTGGATTTATATGGTTCACTTCGATGCCATGTTCCATTTTCTTGATCAGCAATTCTCCTTCTTGGTATGTAGATTGTCCGCTGTTTTGCTTTGCAGACGAAAGGCTGTGAGAGCTTGGCCCACTGAAATATCGTTTTATGGGGAGAAGGTCGACTCGAGTCGCAGCTGGGATAGCAAGTATACATTTAACGACTGAACCATTAATCTATAGCTGATGGAGAAAGAGATAACCTGTACTCCGCTAATTGACTTCCTCCTAACGCTTTTGCTAGATGCCCATTGCTGATGTAAATCATGGAGTGGACTCCAGGCGCTTTCTGGGGAGGTAGATGAATGCACTGTATCATGATTGATCTGAACGCTCTGTATTTCTCAGCCAGGGTAGCATAAAAGTTTTAACAAAAGTGACACAAATGATTGGCAAGACAATTGAAAAGGGAATGGTTAGTCTGTGAATTAAATAATAGCCTTTCTTGCACATCAGCGGTGATAGCAAAAAAATCAGGTCCTGCACTCGGCCAATTCCTCAGGGAGCCATTCATGCACTTACAATGCTACTGCTGCCTGGATGAGAATGCTTCTAAAGGCCAAGAGAAGGAGAAGAGATTTTTGCATTTGAGGCTGCTGGAATCAGGGCGGATCTTGGGATTTGGGTTACTCTGGTGAGAGAAAGCAGGTTTTAGAGTTCAAATATTAGAAACATTATTTAGATATCCTGAGTTTGAATACCAGAAACCATTTTTTATTGCAGAATGTAAGACAAACTAAGAAGGAAAAAGGTGATTTATTGCTAAAGTGAAAGCTATCTAAAGTCTAGAGCAAAGCATAAAATATCAACCAGAAACAAAAAGAAAGAAAGAAAGAAAGAAAGAAAAAGATTGCATGCTTTTAAAGTGATAACTCTAGAGAGTAGGAATTACAAAGGAATAGAGTGTAACAACTAACAAGTTCAAAATTAAAAATAGCTACTCGTCACTAGAATAAAAATTATATATAGCAAGAATTGTAGAGTCGTTCATGAAGCTGTGGTAATTTGTTATTATCTTGGTGGCCTAACCTATGTTATGCAACATGAATTGGGCAAAGGTTAGCTTGGAAAGAGTTAGCTAAAGCAAAATATAAACCATCTCAAAAGGAAATTGGATTACCTGCAACCAAAGTTATATAAAGAAAGAGGCCATTGAGGATGATATCAACTGAACCATAGCCGTCTATCATGATTTTAATGGGCCTAACCTAAGTATGGGATGTGGGTTGGATTGATCCCAAAGCGAAAAAATACAATTGAGAATATAATTACCTAAGAAAAAATGGGTATTTAGCGTAAAAAAAAAACTGCCTAGAATATTGAATCAGCTATTTTGGTATGAGACCAAATATAATGATTTGATATGATATGCTTTATAAAGTCTGAGTCTTTTGAAATTCTAGTGAACCTTAACGGAGAGAAATCTTAGGAATCAGTTAAGATGTGGATCCAATGTTTGTAAATGACATACTCAAAAGATGTTTTGAATTCTGACTTTTAAAAGATATGATTGTTGCAATTTTAATGTTTCATGGATCTCCTATGTGCTTGCAATCATTTCTAACATGGAATCCAGACTGGGATTTGCAAATGTGTTGCTGCTGAACGCAACAGGACAACATAGTTTCATGAATTAGGTTGTCCTAACTTCCATTGCTTGCTTCAAAAGGTATCCAAAAGAAATTTTGTGCTTCCTTGAAGCATCTTTGTTTCGGTAACTTAATGTCGATAAATGCGAAACGAATACATAGAGACCACATGAATGGAAATGCTGCCTCACAACATAGATTGCTGGAAAAAGGAAATCTCCTTGCCTACTGTTTTTAATTGTGTGGCAGCATGGAACACCGCATGTCGCCTGTGAACCATGTTATCAAAAGTAATTCCAAAAACCTTTGGCAAGCTGGAGTAAGACGAGGAAGAAGAGGATGAACACCAATTACATAAACAGCATTTTAGACCTTTTATGTCAAATTGTCAGTTGTCGTTCGCCTGCTGAGACCATTATGCTGGTTTTGGAACGAAAGGGAAGTTGGGGACCCATTTGGGACATTAAAAATATTCTGACCATAGTGAAATTATCAAGAAAGATTTTTTTACTACTGAGGCCTGCTTGTTTTACAGTAGATAGGTGTAAAAGCTCCTAAAATGAAAAACGGGTGTAAAAGCCTCTTTTTTATTTTACTTTTATAATAAATTTACTTTCCTGCCTTTTTAACATCTCGTTTGTCTGACTTAAGGTGAAGTGTCTTTAAGCCAAAGCCGAAGATTATTTTTTTAATAAAAAAAAATTCTTGATTTGGTGGGTCAGATTTATGGGTGTATCTCTGAGTACGTGCTCATGAGCCAAGACTGAAGTAGCAGGAATGAAAGAAGAACACCTAGAGACAGTAAAAGAATGGCTATCCTTTCTCGTCTGCTTGCCTGTAAAAGCACAGTGGCAGGCTTGGAGACTTTGGTAAGGAGCTCCTCCTTGAAAAGGAAAGCGCCCTTCATTTCCAGTGGCTTCTTCACAAGGGCCACTGCAACCGAGACCAGACAAGCAATAGCATCGAAATACATAGGTAGAATGGCATGGTGTCATTCATTCGAACCCTGGCAGAGTATGGTACTTCGATATGCAGGCGGTTGACAAGGCTAAATTGCACAATCACAGCCACGAATTCGTGACCAACTACTGACAATTTTTCCACCTTTCTTTTTAAGTCTTGAAAATATGGCCTGTTTGGACAGGTGAAAAAGAGGAGAAGGAAAGTTTATTTCTGTCTTTTTATTTGACATGATATCATATCACCCTTCTTTTTTCCATTATAAAAATTTTGCCAGCAGATTGCTAGAGATCACCAAATGCTACCACGGGAACCCAACAGTTGCCATTGCTAGCAATGAATGGATCAAATATACCAGCCAATCTACCTTTTTACTCTTTTCAGAAGCAGAATAGTTCTTGCCAGGAGCATCAGATCTTGCTTGATTTTCAGAACTGGGATGCTTCACAGCATCTATTCTAGCTCAAGAGATCC
>JAYJMB010088623.1:0-19130 GCA_036873735.1 Pouteria campechiana | reverse complement strand
CACTTGCGAGGTATTAAATTAAAACCTGGCCATCGAGTTATGGCAACCATCAAGTTTTTGGCGCCGCTGCCGGGGACAGATGGAAGCCATCAAGTTTTTGGCCATCAATGATAAAGAATAAGAAAAGATCAATAGAAACTCTTCTCCAAGCAATGCTCTACTTCTTCTTACTCCTTGCATAGCTTTCCTTTTTTACAAGAGAGATCTCCTCCCTAAATCATATGTAGCTACCTCTCTTCACTCTTTTTCATTGCTAACCCTTGCTAAAAATGTTCTAGCTTCCTTCTAGGGTGACCCCATATTGCTTTTTATAATGTCCCAATTAAAAACTCAAATTTTGCAACATTTTAAACAATTTTCAAAATTTAGGATCTTGCCTCCCAAGCTAGTGTCGCGACATAGAGTCTCAGTGTCATGACATTGAAAATTTCCATGAAATCTTATGTCGCGACATAGCCTGTTTGTGTAGCGACATTGAGTTTGCTACTACTTTAATGTCGTGACACACTTAGTCTGTGTCGTGACATAACTGTTCTTCATTCACTGTACATGTTCTTCTTGTCTAGTGTCGCAACACACTTTGTTTGTGTCTTGACATTGAGTTTTCTTCTTGCCTTTTTGCCTTGATTTTCTCATTTTCTCTACTTCTTTGCTCTCCTTTGCCTGCAAACACATAACACCCATAAATTTATCAAATTAATAGAAAAAAGTCACAATATACTAAAATAAAGCATGGAAAATGTGACATATAAGTGAATAATATTTGCTTATCAATTGTGTTTCAATCCTTCTACTAAAAGTACATTTGAAATTGAAGTAGATAGAGGTTAGTCGACCTTACCAATCCTAACTACTCTACCTTTACCATTGTCACCAAAGGTTACTATTCCACCATATTTCATTTTCATCTCTATGAACAGCTCCTTATTCCCTATCATGTGCCTTGAGAAACCACTATCAATATACCATGTACTGCTCTTTATGGCTCCCAAGCATACCTGCATAGATAAAGTTAAGTCTTAACCTATTGTACCCATTTGAGAATGGGTACTGGTGGGTTAGTTGCAAGTAATGTTTGTACCCACTGTTTCTTTGGTAAGATAGTCTTAATTAAAGGATTTTGGGTTGTGTTTAATACATTTGCAATGGTTTTTGACACCCAAATTGTAGTTTGTTTAGGTTTGAAATTTCTATTTTGTTATTGTCCACTTCTTTTTTTTGTTTCATTTTTAACATAGTGGAAGTCAATGGTTTTTCAGAGCATTGTTCTCAGCTACTACTTGCTCAAGTTTGTTATTGGTGTTCTTGTCACTCTTGAGCTTAAAATTTTTTTCCTTTATTTTGGAGCATTCATTTGCAATCTTTTTGAGCTCCCTTTTTGTTTCTCTATTCAAAGTAATGAAATTTAAATATAATTCTTCTAACATTTCTTCATGACTGGGAGTTTTAGAATTAGAATTTACTTGCTCTTCATGGATTTCCATGAAGCTGATTCCAGTATGAAGTTCATCATGAGTGATTTTGTTTGGAGAGAGTTGATTGATTTGAGCTTCATGTGCTTCTTCTTTCTCACTTTCACTTTCATTTATAATGTTCTCTAGCATTTCCCATGTTGCTAGAGCTATCTTCTTCTTTTGAAACTTTTTGCTAGTTCTGTTGTTGTTGATGTTATTGTTGTTCCTTCTATCAAAATATGAATTGTATTTCTTCTTTTGCTTATCATTTGTCTCTTGTCTAGTTCTGGACAGTCAAACTTCACATGTCTAGGTTTCCCACAATTGTAACAGGTGGATGGCTCTTTCTTTCTATCATTTCTTGCAAAGTTGTTCCTCGAATTGTTTCCAAACTTTTTCTTTCTTAACATGGATTTGAATTTTTTTTGTAATCATTGCCATATCTTCAACTTCATCTCCACTTATGGATGCATTAGTTTGAGATTCTTCATTTTCTGATTCAGCTTTAAGAGCAATTGCTTTCTTGCCCTTTGGTTCTTTTGTATTTTTTTGCTTTATTAATACTTCATGAGTCATAAGAGATCCCATGAGCTCTTCTATACTCATTATGTCTAGATTCCTTGCTTCTTGGATTGCTGTTATGTTAGGCATCCATTATTTTGATAAAGATCTTAGAATTTTTTTTACCATTTTGGGCTCTGCATATTTTTCTTCTAGATTTTTTAGATCATTTGTTATCTTTTGAAATCTTCCAAACATGTTTGAGATAAACCCTGTCTCTTATATGTTGAATGCTTCATATTCCTGCACAAGAAAATTTATCTTAGTTTCTCTTACTTGCTTTGTGCCTTCATGTGCAACCTCTAGTTTATCCTAGATTTGTTTTATAGTATCGTAAGAGGATATCTGGAAAAACTCAATAGATGTAAGAGCGTAATAAGGACAGTTCTTTGCCTTAGCATCTTTCTCAGCTGCTAGAATGTCCTCAACAATGTATTTATCTTCAATATTTAGGATAATCAAACCATCCTTGATGGTTTTCCATAGCTGATAATCTAAGGCAATCAAGAAATTTTTCATTCTCATCTTCCAGTATCCATAGTTTGTATCATCAAATAGTGGAGGTCTGGAAGTTGATTGACCTTCAGCAAAAGTGTTGTAGAAATAGTTGGCCATAGAGATCTCTTCACAAGTTATATGATTCGAATAGTAATGTATAACGGGTGAGGCTTGCTCTGATACCAATTGTTGGTCCCATTCAGATGGTGACTCAAGAGGAGGGGGGGGGGGTGTGAATTAAGTCTTTAAAATTTTTTGCCAAATAAAGATTCAAGTGCAAAACTAAATAAAATAATACACTTAGATAGGTATTTTTATAGTGGTCTGGCCCTTCACTTGGGTTCCTACTCCACTTCTCTGAGTTAGCCTTTTCTGCTAAACTCAGGTTCTACTAATACTTATTGATTTTCCAAGCTCACCAATGAGCTTACACAAGTTGGTTTTTCAAGCTCACCAACAAACTTATATAAGTACTCAGCAAGTGTCCTACTTGTTTTCACTACACAGATGCAAGTTAACAAACTTGCAGAGATATGCAAAAATGAAAGTGTACAAATATTAATGCCTCTAATAGACTAATTTTGTATGAAGCTTGAAAGCAATAAACATAAATAATATGACAATAAATGCAATAGGAATCAGATCTCCAATTGTTGTTGAGTGGATGAATGGCTTTGAATGCTTCTCTAAATGAATTGCAGTGGAGCTGAAAAACATGGAAGAAAAGCCTTAAAGTCTTTTTATAAATGCATTCTCTGATTTTCAATGTAAAACTATTATTTTCTTTGATCTCACTTAACTCCTTTTATATTTGAGATTTCTGACTTTTCTTTGGGGCCTCTGACTTTCTCTGTTGTGGTAGGTGAGAAATATTTAATGCTGAGAAGCATTCGAATTTAAGACCGTTGTATGCTCAATGCTATTTCAGAAGCCATGAACTAATAGTAGACCCTCAAAAATTGTAAATGATTTGAGAAGTTTCCACTCATCTTACTACGTCATTGTTACTTTGGATGCACCGAAGGTGGTCTTCAGAGGCTCCGAAATGGCATTCCTGGAATGGCTTGCTTTGTGATTGTGGAGGCTGACTCTGAAGTAGTTGACTTTGTGAGTCCGTGACTTTGAAGCCTTTTTCTATTTTCAAAGTAAGCTTTTTGGTGACTTTGAAACATATTTTTGTCTCTAAAATACCTTATCAACTCCGAAGCTATTTTGGCTTCATTTGACAAGCTTGACTTAACTCTAAAAGTCTGGTTTGTTTCCAAGTAAGTATGTTGGTGACTCCAAAGCATTAAATCTAAGCTTTGATGCTGACTCTGAAGGAGTTCACTATCTCTGAAGTATTTATCTTATGATTCCAACAAGTTGTGTCTTCTGAAGAGCATTATGTTGACTCCGAAGGCAAATGAGTTAACCCTAAAGCCTATGTATTCATGACTTTGAAGTGTTATCAATACTTCTTTCATTATTTTCTTATCTCTGAAATGCATCAGTCGCTCCAAGACTTCATTGTTGAATCTAAAGCATGTGATTTCGTGATTCTGATAGACTATTCCCTTGTCTCCGAAGCTTTCTAGTGGTTCTGAAGCTCCTTTGCTAACTCCAAAGTATGTAACTTCATGACTTTGAAGGAGTGAGCTTTGAATCCGAAGTTGACTGCAAAGCTTCCTCGAAGCCTTTAAACATTCTATTTTCTTGTTTTAAGTATATGTGTAATTTGTATACTTAATGTTCATGAACATTTACTTGGTTTCTTCCTTTGATCATTATGAAGATTATTCTCAAATCAAGATTGTAAACATTTCTGCAAAATGCTTGAGAATTAATTATTAGTACCTTATTGCTTCACTCAGTCTTTGCTCATCATCAAATCATACTTGATTAAGAATGTTTGTCATCAAAATCAAGCTTGTTTTAAGATAGTTTGTTCAACAATGATTTCTTGATTCTTAATAAGTATCGGTCGAAGAGTTGCTTCAATTGTTGATTATTTTATCAATATGGAAAGGGTGTCATTAATGTTGAACAAAGACCAATGATTTAGTTTATCCATTGCTCGTCTTCACTTATGATGGATAAAGCATTTGTCTAGCTATTCATCAGGCAAAGTCCCTTCATCTTCTAGTTTGTCCATGGTAAGTACCAGATGAACCCAATTAGCATGAATGAATTGTCTTTCTAGCACTTCATTTGTTAGTTTGTCCATTCCATGTAATAAACGAATCATGGAGGTATAGACGAATCATCATTCCAGCACTTCATCTATTGGATTGTCTATTGTAACTAATAGATGTGCTATAGGAACACAAATGAATTATCTATTTAGCACTTCTTCTATTGGATTATCTATTGTAAGTAATAGATAGACTATAGGAGCGTAGAGGAATTCTCTTCAACAATTCATCTGTTGGATTATCTATAAGTAACAGATGAATTTTTGAGGCGTAGACAAATTATCCTTTATCTGTTGGGTTGTCTGTTGTAGGTAGTAGATGAACAAATGAACAGACAAATTATCCTTTGTCTATTGGATTGTTTGTAGCAGGAAGTAGATGAACAGATGAACTTCATTGCTCCATCTTTATCTTTTTTTAACAGACAATCATTGACTTGGTGAGTTGTTTGACTATGGCTGACTTATGACAGACAAAGTCTATTGTATGCATGTTACTTTGTATTCATTAGAGATAATCTTCTTTTGATCGAGGAATGGTAATGATTGATTCCTTTTCATCTGAGCTTTGACTATAGTGGTACTTCATCCTTTGCTTCTACACTTGCCCAAGCTATTTGTTGTTTCAGTTAGAAAGATGGATACCTTGGAATATCTTCTCCATGTTCATTTATCTGTGAGGCTTGCAACTTGATTCTACATGCTAAATGCTTGGCAATAACCATTAGTATATAATCTTTAATCAAGTTTTGTTTGTCATCAAAACCATACGTTTATACTAACATTCTCCCCCTTTTGGATGATGATAAAACTTGATTAAAAATTATCTCATAAAAGATAATCTCCCCCTAAATGTATGCAGTCTGATGAAAATATTTTGGAAAGTTTAATCATTCCTCAAGTTTCCATTTTTTGTTATTTCCCTTGAGTAGTTTTACATGTGTTCTCCCCTTGATTATTTCAAGATTATGTAGTTTTGCATTCTCCTTTTAGATAATTTGCAGATTCTTTCTCCCCCTTTTTATTATATAAAAAAGAAATATAGTACTTGCAAAATACACACAAAAAGAGAACTTGAAAATAATGAAACTATTTCAGTTCATTTCATTTCAGTACAAACAAAGCTACAAACACAAATAAAAACAACTCATCCTACGTTTTATGTGTAGGAGAGGTTGTGTGTGAGACTGCGGATGAGGTTTGGGGGTTGGAGAACTTTATATCACAGTGAGTGATATAAAGTTTCAAGGAATGGAAGAGGGGAAGGAGATGATTAATGAGGCACTTGGAGACTCCTTTCCCCTCTCTTCAAGAACCCCAACCGATGATGAAGTTGGTTCCAGGGGCAAAGTGGCTGAGATATAAATTATGTTGTTGAAAGCCACATCTTGAAGAGAAATACTTCTAATGGGATAGATCAATGGGAATATTGTCACAAACAGAAGTAATATCGTCCCACCAAGAGAAGTGAAGGGAAAGCCTTTGGTACTTAAATTTCCACCACTTGTTGGTCTTCTTTCTATATTATCTTCCTAAATGCCCTTCCTTGAGTTGCATCATCATTGTGTTGTAAAAAAGGATTACTGGTCATGGTCTGGTGGGGGCTATACGAGGTAGTTGATATGATAGTTCAAGAAAAAAGTGGTAACTTGTGCTAAAAATAGATTTCAATCTGATATCAATAGCTGTAAATTGATTTTGGCAAGAAAATAAAGTGTACTCGACCTCGAAAACCATAATCTAGACATTGTAGAATAGAGTAGTGTATAGAAGCAACTTACTTCATCTGATACGAAGTCTAGTTTCATGAAAGCATATTAAAAACATTGCAACCTCAGGCATAGAAACATTAAAGATATTATTCTCGAGTGATCACATTAGTCATGCCTAATTCTCCTCTAATGTTGCAGAAGTTTCTAGAGGCAGTGGCTTAGTAAAGATATCTGTAAGTTGAGCATTTGGAGGCACATCTTCTAGACATATATCATGTTTTTTTCCATGATCTATAATAAAATGTATTTAATTTTTATATGCTTGGTTCTCAAATATAGGATAGGGTTCTTTGTCAAGCATATGACACTAGTATTGTCACATTTGATGGATATGTCTTTATAACTTAGTTCATAATCCAGAAGTTGTTATTTCATTCACAGTAATTGAACGCAACAACTTCTAGCTACTATATACTCGGCTTCTGCTGTAGAGAGAGCAACATTAGTTTGTTTCCTAGAGAACCATGATACTAGACTATTTCTTAGGAATTGATAGGTTCCACTAGTACTTCTTCTATCAACTTTGTAACCTCCAAAGTCAGCATTCGAATATTCAATTAGTTCAAAACTAGTTTCCTAGGGATAATAGAGTCCTAGATTTGGTGTGTCAATGAAGTACTTAAAAATTCATTTCATTATAATAAGATGAGACTCTCTAGGATTGGATTGAAATATAACACATAAACATACACTAAATAGAATATCTGGTCTAGATGCAATATGGTAAAAAAAAGATCCAATCATACTTCGATATTATTTTTGGTCTATAAGTTTACCCTTTTCATCCTTATCCAACCTTATTGATGTGCTCAATGGAGTGCTTGCTGCTTTAATTTCTTCCATTTTGAATTCTTTAGCATTTCTTGACAAATATAGTTTCCATCATCTCTTTGCTTAATTTGCAATCCAAGTAATTCAATTCTCCCATCATACTCATTTCGAATTCAACTTGCATGTTCTTTGAGATGTCTTGACAGAGATCCTCATTAGTAGCTCTGAATATAATGTCATCCACATAAATTTGGACTATCAAGATATCTGTGCCAATATTTTTGATAAACAAGGTAGTATCAACTTTTCCTCTTTTGAATTGATGATCACGTAAGAATTTGCTCAGCCTTTCATACTATGATCTTGGAGCTTGACTCAAACTAGATAGTGCTTGACCATCATTTTTGAAACCAGGGGGTTTCTCTACATACACTTCCTCACTTAAATATCCATTAGGAAATGCCCTTTTTACTCCATCTGAAATAAGTTGAAATTCTTATAGGATGCAAAAGCAAGTAGCACTCTAATGGCTTCTAATTTGGCTATAGAGGCATATGATTCTTCAAAGTTGATTCCTTCTTCTTGGGAATACCCCTTAACAACTAGTTGTGTCTTATTTCTTACAACCAATCCACTTTCATCCAGTTTATTTCTAAATACCTATTTAGTTTCAATTACATCAACATTCCTTGGTTTTGGAACTAATTCTCATACTTTATTCTTTTCAAATTGGTTAAGCTCTTCTTGCATTGTAATGATCCAGTTTTCATCATTTAAGGCTTGATCAATGCTAGTTGGCTCAATTGTAGAATTGAAAGCATAATGACCATAAATGTTTTGCATGGACCTTCTTATTTTGACACCATCATAGACATCACCTATAATTTATTTTCTTAAATGGGTGCTAATAAATCTCAAATTAGTAGGAGGTTGATAGGGAACATTACCTATACTTACCTCCTTCCCATTTTTTGAGTTTTGCATATCTTCACATTTTGTGGCATTTTCTTGATCTTTTAGTTTGAACTCTTCATATTTATTGTAACTTCATCTGCATCACTATCACACTCTTTTCTTGGGGTTACATTTGCTTCATCGAATTTAACATATATAGACTCTTCTACAACTTATGTTTTCTTAATATATACTCTAAATACTCTATTATTAGAAGAGTAACTGAGGAAGGTAGCTTCATTGCTTTTTGGATCAAACTTTCCAAGATTATCCTTCCCATTGTTCTTTTCGGATCAAACTTTTCAAGATTATCCTTCCCATTGTTCAGCACATAGTATGAGTATTAAAAGGAATGAAAATATAAGATATTAGGTTTCCTTCCTTTCCACAGCTCATATGGCGTTTTCTTTAAGATTGCTCTTATAGCAACTCTGCTCAGTACATGGCAAGCTATACTTACTGCTTCTTCCTAGTATCTTTTGGACACCTTACTCTATTTAACATGGTTCTTGTTATTTCCTAAATTATCTAATTCTTTCTTTCCATAACTCCATTTTGTTGAGGAGTTCTTGGGGATGAGAAACTATGGTAAATTCCTTTTTCGTTATAAAAGTCAATAAATTTTTTGTTTTCAAATTCACCATCATGATCACTATAGATAGACACAATTGACATTTGTTTCTTATTTTGAACTAGCTTTGAAAATGTATAAAACATTGAAGATGCTTCATCTTTGCTAATCAAGAGAATCACCCTATGAATGTAGAGTAGTCATCCACGATCATATATAGATATCTTTTTCCTCCACGGGTGACAACATCTGAGGGTCCAAACATATTCATATGTAATAATTCCAAAGTTCTAGATGTAGATACCTCATTTTTAGGATGAGGGGATACTTTGGTCTATTTTAAAAATTGACAGGATTTACATATTTGATTTTTGTCATAGTTTAGTTTAGGTAGACTAGTCACGAGATCCTTTTCCACAAATATATGATATTTGACATGTTGATATGTCGCATCATTTTATGCTATGTCCATGGATCATATTTGACTGCAATTAAGTATTTTTCAACAATATCAACTATCTATACTAGATAAATATTTCATACCTTTTTTTGCTAAATAGTAGATTGTTGTCTACACCGAATACATTACATGCAGATGGTTCAAACACAACTTTGTGACTCTTGTCATATAATTGAATGATACTTAGCAAATTATTCTTGAGTCCTTCTACATATAATACATCCTCTATGCATGCATTGAATTAACCATAAATTTTACCTATCGCTTTGATGAGGCCTTTGTCATTATTGCCGAATGCAACTGTTCCTCCATTTATGGGCTTCAATTCTTTGAACAACTTCTTGTTCTGGTCAAATGTCTTAAGCAGCCACTATCCATGAACTAGGTATTACCAGATGTAGTTTTCAAACCTACATTCAAAGCAAATTTTCTTCTTACCTCTTTGGTACCCAAGTATTGCATCCAATGGTGTTAGTGGAATTATGTGCTAGAAGATTGTGCATAATACTTAGGTTTTCATCTCATCTTTGCACCTTTTGCTTGCATCTTTTTGGCATTGCAATCATATGCTCTATGCCCAATTTTTTTGCAAAATAGCAAGTGTTTTGAATTCTGCTTGGTGGATAACCTATGAACCTTCTAATATTTGGATAGTTTTCTCTTTCTTCTATGAGGTCCACTCCCTTGGACCATCTCACAAATTTCTATAAATTTTTATCATCTGACCATTCATAACCAAGTCCCTTTTTAGTAGTTTGATCGGACATTCTCAAAATGACAACAGATTCTCCTAGATTGGAGAATTTACTCAACATACTGTTCAATATTTTTATCTCCTTTTTCAGATTTCCAACCTCTTTTTGTAGAGATAGATTTCTTTCTGCCAGAATAGAATTTACTTTGATAGTTGAATCAAAGTATCTTTTGTTGAGTGAATTTCTAGCCAAGTAATTCAAACTCATTAAAGAGGGAGTTGTATGATTACTATAACTCATCAAACATTTGCATTTGACATAACTACTATTCAAGCTTGAAGAATCAGAACTATAAGAATAGTAAGAGTTTACCTCCGTCTCCAGCTCTATTGTGCATTGCTCTTTGATGGAGATTTACTCTGTTGATTCATTCTCCATGTGGGTCATGCAGCATATTCTTGCGAGGTGTCCAACTTCATTGTCACCTTTCTCACTTGAGCTTGTCCCTAACAAGTCATCATCATTTATGCATCATTCCTCTAGCTTGGTTTCTCGATGAATTCTTAAAGTATTTCTTTTTTCTTCTATCATCTTTCTCATTCACATTTACTTTTTCTTCTTTGGGACACTCAAAAGACATATGTCCGATCCCTCCACATCTATAGCATATGAGGAGATCCTTCTTTATTTCAGTCATTTCTTATATTGTCTAGGCTGTCTCCTTGAGGTGCTACCTCTACTGCTTGTGAACCTTCTAAAGTTTTTGACTAATATGGTCATATTGTCTTCAGATTGTCATGCAGGGTCACTGCTACTTTCCTTGGTCACCTTGAGAGCAATACTTTTCTTTTACTTCATTAGCTCCTCTCTCTTACTTTTGATTAGCTTGTGTGATATCACTGATTTGATTAGATCGTCCACCTAAAGAGCGTTTAGATCCTTTATTTCTTCTATCGTTGTGATCTTCTAGTTCCAAGATTCTGGTAGTGCCCTTAGTATCTTCATTACTTGTTCAGAATCTGTGTCTTTTTTTCCAAACCTTTCAAAGCATTATTATTTCTTGAAAAATGAACATACATTTGTAATATGCTCTCCCCTTGTTTCATCTTAAAATTCTCCAGTTCTCTTATCAACATATTCCTTCTAGTTCCTTTGACCTGTGAGGATACTTCATATATAGACACTAATTTATTTCAAATATCTTTTGCAGTAGTGCAAGAAGATATTCTATTAAACTTAGATAAAGATAGTCCACAAAATAAAGAGTTTATAGCCTTTGCATTATTTTGGACCGAGGTGGCCTCCTCTTTAGTTCATACATCTGCTTTAGTAGTGGGAAGGGTGATTCAAATTTTAATGGCCTTCCAAGACTCCATATCATTGGCTATAATGAATTTCTTCATCCTTAACTTCCAGTAAGTGAAGTTGGTTCCATCAAATAAGGATAGCTGGGTAGATGATTGCCCCTTGGCAAATATCTATAAAGTGGATGATGGATTTGCCTTTGGATTACTATAAGCATTTATGTAGTCTACTCTGATACCACTTGTTGGTCCCGAAGCTTAGAAAAATACCCAAGATGGGAGGGGTGAATTGGGTGATTAAAAATTTGCTAAACCCCTTTAAGATCAAACATCCCTTTAGCAATCATTCCAATCACTCAACCAATGCACAAATAAATAAGGTATAGGAATTTTTATAGTGGTTCGAGTAAACACTTTACTCAACTCTTCCAAGAGCACTATTCTCGTAGTGTCTTGGGTTCCACTATCTCTAATAGTAGAAATACAACCAGTGCACCCTGCACTCATCCAGATTCTAGCACTATGGGGCATAACTATAGTGCTCTAGCACTCTTCTAAATTCTAGCTCTAGAGGGCATAAATATAGTGCTCCTAGCACTCTTCTAGATTCTAACTCTAGGGGACATAAATAGCTCTTGTCTACACTCAGACAATCATAACTTTTCTTGAGTTTATTCTCAACCACTTGCTCAAGAGAATTATAATAAATATCAAAAGTTAAAGCATAGATACTTCTTAATAAGCACATGAGAAGATTTCTGAAGATTAAATGTAGAAGTAAAGGATCTTCTCGAAAGGTGGTTTGGAGCCTTTAAAGAAAGTTGAGGAAGGTTTGAATGTAAGGCTCATGACTCTTGAAAGATGCAAAAGGTTTTTGCTTATTTTAGTAAATGCTCTCAAGAGAGTATTGAATATTTTCTTCGATTCTTCTTCTTAATCCAACGATGTTGCATTTATAACTACTTTGAAGTCCAGCTATTGGTGGTAGATGAACTTTATTAATAATAGAAGACAATTCTAATTAACACATTTGAATTCTCTAAATCTACTTAATCCTCATCTGCTAAAATGCCTGCAATGCTAACCTTGGAGGAGTTGATTTCATGATTTTTAATAAGTATCGATTGAAGAGTTATTACAATGGTTAATTATTTCATTAATATGGAAAGGGTGTCATTATTGCTGGACGAAGACCAACGATTCAGTTTGTCCATTGCTTATCTTCATTTATGACAGATAAAGCATATGTCCAGCTGTTCATCAGACAAAGTCTCTTTGTCTTCTAGTTTGTCCATGGTATGTAGCAGATGAATCCAATTAGCATACATGAATTATCTTTCTAGCACTTTGTCTAATGGACCATTGCACATAATAGATGAATTGTGGAGGTATAGATGAATCATCGTTCCAACACATCATCTATTGGATTGTCTATTATAAGTAGCAGACTTGCTGTAGGAATGCAAACAAATTATCTTTTCAAAACTTCTTCTGTTGGATTGTTTGTTGTAAGTAATAGATGGACTGTAGGAGTGTAGACAAATTCTCTTCAATACTTCATCTGTTGGATTGTCTATTGTAAGTAACGGATGAATTATTGAGGCATAGATGAATTATCCTTTGTCTATTGGATTGTCTATATCACATAGTAGATGAATAAACGAGTAAACAAATTATCTTTTGTCTGTTAGATTATCTTTAGCAAGTAGTAGATGAATAAAGAAACTTCATTGCTCCATCTTTGTCTATTTTTAACAAATGATCATTAGCTTGGTGAGTTGTTTGACTATGGCTCACTTATCATAGACGAAGTTTGTTATATGAACATTGATTTGCATTTGTCAGAGATAATCTTCATTTTGATAGACGAATGGTGATGGTTGATTCCTTTTTCATTTGAGCTTTGACTAGAGTAGTATTTCATCTTTTGCTTCTAGTCTTGCCTAATTTGTTTGTCTTTTCAGATAGATAGATCAACGCCTTAGAATATCTTCTCTATGTTCATTTGTTCGTGAGGCCTGTAACTTGATTCTGCATGCTAAATGGCTAGCAATAACTATTAGTACATAACATAATCTTTAATCAAGTATTGTTCATCATCGATACCATGTATTTATACTAATAGAAATATTATGAATAACTAACTTCAGATGTTGTGAATCATTTCAAAAGGAGCACGACTTTAAGTTGTCTAGCATTGTTCATCTCTTGAGACATTTTGAAGTCTTAACTTCAGATGAAGAAATAGTGTTTGAAGCAATGGCGACTTAATCTCAAACATTCTGAAGCAACCTTGACTTAATTTTAGATAGTTTGAAGCCATTCCAAATGTGCTAAAATTATGCTTCAGACAATGTGAATCGTCCAGCTTCCATTTCTGGCAAAGATGGCGCTGCAAGCTTCCACATTAGTAAAAACCAATAAGAAAATGATAGATTTTAATGGGAGAAATTTCAAACATTCTTCTACATTTAATGAAGCTCACCTACCTCCAACAGCTAGAATTCAAAAATGGAATAAGAGAAGAAAAGCTAAAATGAGAAAGAGAACTATTGCGTCTTACTAAGCTTTAACCTTCATTCTTTCACTAACAAAAAGGATCAACTCAAAGCCTTAGTACAACAACCTTCTACTACATTCATTAAGGCTCTCAATAACTTCCGAGAAGAACAATCACTCCTGCATTCAAAACTTCTAAAAGACTTCCCCTGCGCTTTTAGTGAAATACTATTTAAAGTGTATTTATTTTTCAATATATATTTTTGTGATTGCCTTGAGTTGGTATTAGAGATCAGACTCAAGAAGAGCTGTACTGGTCTGTTTGAGTATGTCTCACAGCTAGTAGCTACATTGTATTTACACCCCCTAAAGATGGAATCTAGAAAATGTTAGGATTTGTGTATGATTTTCATGACAACAAAACTTGCAAAAGACTTGATTTATCCTAATGATGCATCTAGTTTAGAAAGCTTGAAACATAGAAAGATATGCTTGAAATGTGTGCATTTTATTGGAAATCATTTATGTAAGCATATTAGATAAACTTAGAAAAAGAAGAAATCATCATGATCTACAGTGCATTAACTTGGTTTATCATTTTATGATGTATTGGATCAAGTATATACATTTTGATGAATGAAAATACGTGCTTCATATAGATATCTTTTTATATGCAAAAGAAATTATGCTTGAATGTGTTTCATTTTAGAAATATACAAAGATGATTTAAAGTATATATCCATGCTTCATAAATTATGCAAATCTTATGTGGATAATCATACTTGAATTTACAATGAAAAATATGATGAAAAATATTAACTTAACAAAGTGACAAAGTGCTATAGTGATCTTCTATAATGACTAATAAAGTAATGTTGGACAGGCGGCCCAACCTTCATACAGTCTGAAACTGAGTGCTACAATAAAACTACTACAATAAATTTCAAAAGAACTTACTCTTATAATGGTCAAAAATTCAAACATTGTCAGCCACGTTTCTCTTCCCCAACTTCTTCCAATGGTCAAGACTTTTGAAGATTTATTTATGGAGAAGTATTGGGACTTTTCAAGGGTAGAAGAAGTTATTCTTTGAGCATTAATCTTCCACAAATATTTATAAGTGCTAAGAGCATTAACTTTCACATACCCATTTCAAGAGCTCAAATATTCCAACCTTGATTAAGGCCTGCATCTTCAAATACACAAAAGGGAAAGACTTATACAACATCAAGAGCGACAATTCAAGTCTTCCTTGGGGCTCACCAAGAAGCATGATTTAAAGTGTAAGTCTTTTCTTTCTCTTTTTATTAATGTAATGCCTTGAGTTAGTAAAGGAGACCAAACTTAAGAAGGAAAAATCTGTTTGTTGGAGTGTGTCTCATAAATAGATTGTCAATTTGTATTTGCCACCAAGAGCTAGAATCTAAAAGAGTGCAAAGGCACTAAAAGTTTACACCCCCTTGAGCTGGAATCAAGAAGAGTGCTAGGTGCATTAAGTGTATACATCACCTAGATCTAAAATCTAGAAGAGTTCGGTGGCAATAAGCTTATGCCCCCTAGAGTTAGAATCTAGAAGAGTACTAGGTACACTATCTATACTTCCATTATAAGATATAGTGAAACCCAAGGCTTTAGAGGAGAGTGCTCTCAGAATAGTGGAGTAGGGATAGTTGCTCGAATTGCTATACATCGTGTGTTTGAGTGTGACTGCTTTAATCTCCTACTTTCCTTTATTTTATTATTTATTTCATTATTATCCGCACACTAGCATGAAAAAGAGGGAATTTGATTATGTAGGTGTTAAGATACAATATTTTTATAGTTTCTCATACCATGCTCTAGGAGCCTATTTAAGACCATAGAGAGTTTTCTTGAGTTTGAAGACATGGTTTGGATCATGAAAATCTTCAAACCCAGAGAATTTTTCCATATAAACCTCTTAATTAATGAAATTATTTAGGAATGCACTTTTGACAGCCATCTAATATAGCTTGAAATTCATAAAGGATGCAAAAGCTAACATCATTCTAATAACTTCAATCCTGGCAATAGGGGCATATGACTCTTCAAAGTCAATTCCTTCTTCTTGATAGTACCCTTTTGCTACCAACCTTACCTTATTCCTCACCATAATTTTGGATTCATCTAATTTGGTCCTAAAGGCCCACTTAGTTCTTATGATAGATTGATGGATTGGTCTCAAAATGAGTGTCGACACATCATTTCTTTTAATTGCTCCAACTCCACTTGCATAACTATGATCCAATTTTCACCCTCTAAAGCTTATTCTATGCATGTTGTCACTAGTTGAGAAATGAAAGTAAAATTGCCATATACTTGGTGATGTATATGATATGATATAAGGATTTAGTTCTAACTCTATCATATACATCACCAATTATCTAATCTTCTAGGAGGTGAATTGTTACCTTCATTATTTACCTCATTAGTGGATGGTTCAACTTGTGTTTTTGCTTCATCCAACACTATCTCTAATTATGGAGTTTCTTTATCTTTATCTTGTAGCTTCATCTTCTCTACAAAGGTAGTGATTTCACTTGTCGCTTTATCAAAATCACTAACTCTTTTAATGGGATTAGTACTTTCATCAAATTTCACATGGATAGACTCTTCAATAACTTTATTTCTCAAATTATGGATTCTAAATGCCTTACTAAAGATGGAGTATCCAAGGAATATACCTACATTAGATTTACCATCAAATTTAACAAGGTTTTCCTTCCATTGCTAAGAATAAAAAATTTACGTTCAAAAGTATGGAAGTGTGAAAATTTTGACTTTCTACCATAGTATAGCTCAAATAGAATTTTATTAAGTATTGGCCTAGCATAAATTCTATTTATAATACAGCAAATGGTATTCATAGTTTAAGCCCAATCAATATTATGGCAACTCATATTTACTCAACATTGTCCTTACCATCTCTTGCAAGGATCCATTTTTCCTTTCAGTTACTCCATTTCGTTGGGGTGTTCTTGGTGTAGAAAATATATGAAGAATACCATTGCTTTCATAGAAAGTAATGAACTTTTGATTTTTAAATTCATCACCATGATCACTCCTAATGGTAATAATATGAGACTTTGTTCATTTTGCACATGTTTAGTAAAAAAGAATGAAAAAGCCTCATCTTTTGTAGCAAAAAACATTATCTAGGTATATCTAGAGAAGTTATCCATAATGACATATGCATAATGTTTTCCTCTAAGGCTCCGAGTTCTTTTTAGTCCAACAAGATTCATGTATATCAATTGAAGAGGTTTAGTTATGTATACTTCCTTTTGTGATTTGAATGACTCCTTTAGTTGTTTTCCTTTCAAGCAAGCATCACACAACTCACTTTTGTTAAATTTTAGTTTTGGTAAGCGAACAATAAAATCTTTATTATACATCTTTTCAATCATATTTTTGTTGGCATGTCCTAATCTTCTATGCCACAGCAAGGATTTATCATTGCTTATAACAAGATATTTATCTTGGATATCATATAAATTAATTGTTGCTTCTATTTTTTTTTGAAGTTGTGAATGCATGGAAGACAATTGCTCAATCCTGAGCTAGTGCCTTTCAATGATCACATTGACAAAGTTGGGAATAGAGAGTGAGTGCAAGCAAAGTAGAAGATGATAAAGTCGAATCTAGACAAAAAGAGGAATAAATGAAAGAGAATATGAAAAATAGGGTGGCTCAATAATCACAACAATTGATGAAGAAATTTGCACATCCTACTATTGCAATATCACCTTCATGCATTATCCTAGATGATAATGCTAGGGATTATGAGCTCAGACATTTACATTTTAATATACTTCCCTCTTTTCATGCTTTTGCTATAGAAGATCCTTTATCTTTCATATATGATTTTTATGCAACTATTCAAACTTTTCCTTTGCAGGGACTTTCGAAAGATTAGTTGCACATGAGATGCTTTCCATGTACTTTAAAGGATGTAATGAAAACCTAGTTTATATCATTGACTCTCAATTTGCTAAACACTAAGGATGTAGTTTATAATAAATTCGTTAGTAAATTTTAATCTCATGCAAAAACTGCAGAATTGAGAAGAAAGATAGCAACCTTTACTTAGATGGAAGGTGAGGCATTCCATGAGGCATGGGAGAGATCCAAAGTATTGCTTATCTAATGTCCTCACCATTGGTATCCTTTAGAGTTGTTGAACAAATTTTTCTGTGATAGATTGATACAACCATGCTCAGCTATGGTTAATAATGTTGTACAAGGAGCAATAAGAGAAAAGACCCCAAAATAAAACTACAACCTATAGATGCTTATGGCGAATTCATAATAGAAAAGTGTTAAAGGTAAGACTAGGGGTATGTATGAAGTGAATTCTAACACTGAACTTGCTATGCAGGTGTCTGAGCTTGTAAAGCAAATGAAAATGATGGTGAACTAGAAATAGCTAGTTACTAGTCAGGTATGTTCAATTTGTGGTATTTCTCATTATTCACACAATGCTTATCCTTCTAGTGAGAGTTTTGCAAATTTTTTAGAATAAGCCAATGTAATGAACTTCTATTACCAGTGACCTTGCAATGATCCATAGTTGAACACTTATAACTCTAGTTGGAGGAGTCATCCAAATTTCTCATGCAATAACAATTAGAATTAGAATCAAGCTAGATCTTCATTTCAACTAAAGAAGCCTACCTTGGAAGAAATGTTGTAGAGTTCTATGAGACCCTAAAATGTCTGAAATGGGAAGAACTAGTTTATAGTGTGTAAATGAAATGCATACACATGAATTGTGATATAAATGGAAAAAATTATGAAGAGCGTGATAAAGGGAATTGAGTATTATGAAATACAGGCAGAAATTTTAGTACTAGAGGAAGTCAGCATACAACATATATGGGTTGCATGTGCTTCTGTGGATTTGCACTGCTAGAATATTATGGGGGGTGGAGCTTAAAATACTCCACCAGCCCAATTTCTTAGCTCAAAACGTCTCCAGCTCTCCCCTTTCTTCCTTAAGTTCAGAAAATTCTTGTTTCATATGGAAATTGATGAATTGAGTTGGGGAAATTGATTATAAACAGCTTAGCAACACTCTAGTACCAAGCAAACATCAAATTTAGTGGATTGAGATCATGGGAGTTGAAGCCCAGATTGAGGTTTCATCTTGCAACCAGATTTAGTGGAATTCAGTTGGAGTAAACTAATTGGTAAGCCATTTCCATTATCCATTAAGAGTTCTAGTGGCTTGAATTTTTGAATTCTGGATTTTAAAGTAAGTTTTCAGAAATTAAAAGTTAGGGTTTAGAGGAAAACAAGAATTTAGTATTGAAATAGATGTTTAGAATGTGAATTTTGGTAGGGATTCAGTTCAAATACATTAATATGTCATTTGGAATAGAAATCCCAACTTGTAAACAA
>JAYJMB010088622.1:0-19135 GCA_036873735.1 Pouteria campechiana | reverse complement strand
CTCTTTGACCATGTCTCTAACCATCCGAGCTACACGGGTTGCTGAGATTTAAATAACAAAATAAATCTCTTAAATCTTAAAAATCTATGGTCAACTAGTCAACGGTCAAAATTTCTACTCTTGCCACATCAACATAAAAGACAAAAATCTCTTATTAAATTTGATATGGGTTATTACACAAAGAATCTAGACACAATGAGCCTAGAGAGCTCATGGGTTCTCTTATGACCCATGAGGTACTAATGAAGCAGAAAAATCTAGAAGAACCTAAGGGCAAGAAAGTAATTGATCTTAAAGCTGAGTCAGAGAATGATGAATTCCAAACCAAGGCATCCACAAATGGAGATGAAGATGAGGAGATGACAACGATTACAAGAAAATTCAAATACATGCTAAAAAAGAAAAAGTTTGGAAATAGTTCAGGGAATAACTTAGGAAGAAAGGACAGAAAGAATGAAACACCCGTGTTACAATTGTAGGAAACCTAGGCAAATGAAATTTGACTATCTAGAACCAAATAAGAGACAAAATGATCAGCAAAAGAAGAGGTACAACTCATACTTTGACAGAAAAAATAATAATAGCAATAATAATAACAACAACAAAATAAGCAGAAATTTTTAAAAGAAAAAGAAGAATCTAGAAGCATGGGAGATGCTAAAGATCATCATAAATAATAAAAGAGTGAAAAGGAAGAAGAACGTGAAGCTCAAATCATCCAACTTTCTCCAAAATAGAAATAATCAAGATGAACTCCATATGGGAATCAGCTTCATGGCAATCCATGAAGAGTAGATAAATTCTAATTCTAAAACCACAAATCATGAAGAAATGTTAAAAGAATTATATTTAGATTTCAAAATTCTAAAAGAGAAGTACAATGGGACTAAGAAGGATCTCAAGAGAATTACAAATGAATGTTCTAAAATGAAGAAAGAAAATTCCAAGCTCAAGAGTAACTATAACACCAATAGCATACTTGAGCAAGTATTAGTTAACAATAATGCTCTGAAAAAGAAATTGACTTCCACCTTGTTAAGAATGAAACCAAAGAAAAGAGGTGGACAACCGCAACATAGAAAACAAATTGAAATCTCTATAATAAAATTTAAGCCTAAATAAACTATGATTTGGATTCCACAAATAGTTGCAATGTCCTAAATGCAACCCAATATCCTTTTGTCAAAACAGTGATGCCCAAGAAATAATGGGTACCAACGCTATCTATAACTTACTCACCTTGACCCATTCCCAAATGGGTATTAAAAATTAAGACTTAACTTTATCCATATAGGTATGCTTGGGAGCCATAAAAAGCAGCACGTGGTACATTAACAGAGGTTGCTCAAGGCACATGATAGGGAATAGGCAGCTATTCATGGAACTGAAAATGAAATCTGGTGGACTAATAACCTTTGATAATAATGGTAAAGGTAGAGTAGTTAGGATCAGTAAAGTAGATCAACTACTATCCACTACAATTTCAAATATACTTTTAGTAGAAGGATTGAAGCACAATCTTTCGTGACAAAGGCTATAAAGTTGTGTTTGAATCTCAATTATGTTTTATATTAGATAAGTCCCTATCAATTATAGTATTTGGTAGAAGAGATGGAAATATATATTTGGTTAGTCTTTTTGATATTCAAGCTAAGGGTCTTGTTGTGAATGACAATGAACCCATATTATGACATAGAAGGCTAGTATATGCCAACAAAAATCTAATTGAAAAATTATATAATAATGATCTTGTTGTTGGGTTGCCATAACTCAAATTTGACAATCAATTATGTAATGTTTGCATGAAAGTTAAGCAAGTAAAAGAACCAATGAAGTCAAATAAAAAATATACATAACCAAACTCCTTCAATTGCTACATATAGATCTAATTGAACCAACAAGAACTAGAAATCTTGGAGGAAAAAATTATGCATATGTCATTGTGGATAATTATAGTAGATTCACTTGGGTAATGTTTCTAGTATCTAAAGATGAACCTTTCTCATTATTTGAGGTATTTACCAAATGTGTATAGAATGAACAAAGCTCTCAAATTGTTGCCATAAGGAGTAATCATGGTGAAGAGTTTAAAAATCATAAATTCACTGACTTTTATGAAAATAATGGAATTCTTCAAACTTTCTCTGCATAAAAAACACTCTATCAAAATAGAGTATCAGAAAGAAAAAACAAATCTTTGCAAGAAATGGCAAGGATAATGTTGAGTAAATATATCTTGCCATAGTAATTTTGCGGTGAAATAATAAACATTGCATGTTAGATTATTAACAGAATCTTTGTTAGATCTATAATCAAGAAAACTCCATTTGAACTATACTATGGCAAGAAGCCAAATATTTTTATTTTCATAATTTTGGTTGTAATTGCTTTATTCTTAACAATGACAAGGAAACCCTTAAAAATTTTAATAGCAAATCTGATCAAAGAATATTTCTAGGTTATTACATTGTTAGCAAGGCATTTAAAGTATACAACCTGAGACTTAAGATTATAGAGGAATATATCCATGTAAAATTTGATTAATATATTAACTCCATGAAAAAAACTAGTGATTTTGATGATGAGACGAATAATCTTCCAACAAATGTGGAGAAGTTAGAGTTACAAGATAAACAAGTAGAAACTCCACTATCAGAGACAACAATAGATAAAGTTAGATAAACTTGCATAGATAAAACATTAGAAGATGAAAACTAAACTTTAGCTATGTAAGAAGAATTCGACCAATTTAAAAGAAATAATGTATGGAATCTTATTCTAGGACCAAACTATCAATTTGTTATAGAAACTAAATAAGTCATTAGGAATAAATTAGATGAATCAAGGATTATAGTGAGGAATAAGGCAAGATTAGTTGCAAAGAGGCATTCTCAAGAAGAAGGTATTAACTTTGAAGAGTAATATGCCCTTGTTCCAATGATTAAAGTCATTAGAATACTTCTTGCATTTGCATCATATATGGATTTCAACTCTATCAAATGGACGTAAAGAGTTCATTCTTGAATGATTTCATTAATAAAGAGGTTTATGTTGAACAACCCCCCTAGGTTTAAAGAACTACATAATCTAAATCATGTCTTCAAACTCAAGAAAGCCCTCCATAGTTTGAAACAGACTCTTAGAGCTTAGTATAGAGGCTAAGCAAATTTCTGATTAAAAAATTTTTTTCAAGGGATAAAGTAGATACTACTCTCTTCATTAAGCATGCAAAGAATGATATACTCATAGTTCAAATTTATGTTGATGATATAATATTTGATGCAACTAATGAAAATCTTTGCCAAAAATTTTCCAAGACAATATAAGGAAAATTTGAAATGAACATGATGGGTGAACTCAACTTCTTCTTGAGACTACAAATCAAACAAGAGAAAGAAGAAATTTTCATCCACCAAATCAAATATACAAAAGAACTTATAAAAAAATTCAATATTGAAGATGGTAAAAGATATAAAACACTAATGAGTACTTCAATAAAGATGAACAAAGATGAAAGAGATAAATCTATATGTCACAAACTATATAAAAGCGTGATAGGATCGTTATTATATTTGACTGCCAGTAGACCAGATATAATGTTAAGCATCTACATATGTGCTAGATTTCAGTCAAATCCCAAAGAGTCACACCTAGTTTCTATGAAGAAAATTTTTAGATACCTATTAGACAAACCAAACATCGATTTGTGGCATCTAAAAAGTTTTGATTTCAATTTGGTTGGGTACTCAGATGTAGACTTTGCTAGATATAAAGTGAACAAAAAGAGTACCTCAAGATCATATCGGTTTAAGGAGCATGATCATATTATAGTTCTCTAAAAAATAGACATCTGTTGCATTATCAACTGTTGAAGCAGAATATGTAGTAGCTGGCAGTTGTTGTACATAGATCCTATAAATGAAACAACAATTAAGTAATTTTGGCCTTAACTTTGTTGATGTACCTATAAGATGAGATAACACAAGTGCTATAAATCTAACCAAGAATCCAATTTTGCATTCCAGAACAAAACGTATAAAAATTAGGCATCACTTTATCAAAGATCATGTTCGAAATCATAACATTTGTTTAGAATTTATGCCAACTGAAAATCAATTAGCAGATATCTTTACTAAACCTCTTCTAGAAGATATATTTAGTAAGTTAAGAAGAGAACTAGGTGTTTTAGATCCAAATGCTTAACTTGCAATTAATAGAATATCTACATGATGAAATATATATTCCTTACTGATTATTCCACTAAAAATTCTCAAAAAAATAAATTAAAAATTCACAACATTTCGGAGCTTGCGAAGATCCATTTAGATACCTCCAAAGATTAATCTTACCTCCAATAACAAATCAACACTCTGTTTCGTAGCTTCCGAAATAAAATTTTGGAACCTCCAAAGCCCTTTTTTTTTAAATGACTGTTTCGTTGCCTCCGAAGACAGAATTCCTTAATGCTTCAGAGGAACCAAAATTATAATCAGTGACTTTGATGCCCTCCATCATATACTAAAACCCTGAGGACCTTTGAAAACATAAAACCCTTCTCTTCCAGCATCCAAGAACCCCCTTTCAGAGAAAACCCTCTTTCTTCTCACCTAATTCAAATTTCCCAAAACAAAAAATCTTTCCATCATCTTCCATCAATTCGTTCCACCCTAGTCAAAAACTCTTATTATCTCCTAATCCTAACCCTCTTCACTACAATGGTGAGAACAAAGAGAACCATCAAATCGACAAATGAAAAAAGGAAGGAGAGAGAAGAGTATTTAGAATAGAGAGCCACCAAAAGAGTTAGACAAGAAATCAACACACTTGAAATAACATTTCTCAATAGTGAGTCTGACTATTCTAGATACTTAAAAAGATATCATGATAGAAAGATTATAAAAGTAAGGGTTTTAAGCTTTGATGCTTTCGGATATAGTGACATGAAATTGAAGTATGTGAATGGTTAAGACACCAAGGATGAATGGAGTATGTAATTCACAGAGATCATTTCTATCCAAGGCTAGTGAAAGCCCTAATCTACAATCTTAACTTTAACATAGAAAAGTCTTGGATAGGAGAAGTGGAAATTAAGGTATCCATCGAGAGTTTAAGAAGATGTTTTAATCTTCCTATAATAGAAGTAGAACTTGAATGGCCTACCAGATAGGAATTATTTTCAGATTTGGCAGAAACAGAAATAGATGAGAAAGAGAACTATCATCACTCCAGCCACTTAAGTTTGAGTCTCAAATCGGCCTATATGATTGTAATAAATAATATGTATCCAAGAAAAGAAGCTACAAGAGATGTATCAGAGAAAGATGGAAGATTCATGTGGGCACTGAAAAACAAAAAGAAATTGGATTTGGCAAAACTAATGTCAGATCACATTTACTCGATCAAAAGAACTATAAGATTTTTGCTCCCCTATGAGATGACTCTAACTAAGTTGATAAGGGAAGCAAGAGTTAATCTATATAATGAATATAGAGAGCATCCAAGAGACTCAGATACAATTGATGAGAAGCCCCTGAAGCAAATGGGCTTCATGCAAACCTCTCAATGTTGGATCAATGAAAAACTAAGAAGAGCAGTTCGATTGAAAAGATGCAGACCAGAAGAAGAAGAAGAAAGAAATAATAGAAAGACAACAGACATTGGAACAAGAAACAAGAGAGACTCCAAGAGAAATATAGAGATCTGTAAGTGTAGAGGAGTCAGAAGAAACTTTGAGAGAAGAAAATGAAACAGCAGCGGTGGCGACCACTCCTTCCTTCACATCCATTAGATCACCCTCTCTCATGAGACCTGCTCCTCAACCACCCAGATCAACTAGTCCATCATTACCCTCCACTCAACCCATCCACATTCTCTGAAAATCAGACTAGAAAATATTGAAAATCTTTTGTCATCTTTAGCTCTTCAACTTAACAGAATTGATCATAAGATAGACAACTCCATGTCATCTCTCATCCTAAGAGCTAGTAAGATTGATCAAAGACTTGACTCTCTAATTTACTAGCAAAGTCACTTAGAGGTCAAGCTTATCATCCACACTCTCCATTTCCAACTCATTTCTCTTCAATCAGAACTCACTCACTCATTCCTTCCCCCCACACATTCTCCATACTCATCCCCTGCAATTTCAGGACCAGTTCAACCTGATAGAGAACCTACTAAAATTACTACTACCTCTTTTCCAACAACAAAATCACCTTCTGTCCTCCCTAATTTTCCACCCACTGAAAACTATCCGAACCTGCCTGAGGATTACCTTTCCTATCCCTATAGAACTATTGTTAGACATGAAAAGTATCACATCACAGTATCACTTCCTGCATTTTATTTTCTTTCTCTAGGACCAGACGTTTGGCTAGAGTAGACTATCGAGGATCTCATTCTATCGGGAGAAATAATTCTCACTCAAATTACAGAGATTCTTGTGCAATAGATGAGAGCTCCCACTCTTCCAAAACTAACTGATGACAACCCTGATATTCTTCTTTGTATCTCAAATCCTATCAGGATGACCCATTCTAAGTTTGGAAGCAAATTAGAAATAAATTCTACAAGTGCTCAGATGTTCCTTTCTCAATCTCTCATCCTATGTCCTAAGGAATTACCTTTGTTAGAACTCATAAATCCTAACATTTTATCTAGAATTCAACTCATTCCTGATCCCCCATTGACTCCTAAGGGCCATAAAATTCAAATTTCTTATAAAGAGTCAATCTTTTAAAGATACTCTGAGAAACTTCTTCACTCACTCCCAAAGTCTAGGCAACTCAGAAGTTTATTTTCATCTCTCTTAAGTCCTCATCAACTCATTCTTATAACTAAGGAAGAATCTTCATTCTTCTCCAATGTTAATCTCCAAGTTATCACTGATCATCTTCCTCTTTCATTTCCACAGCTCATTGATTCATCAATACAACACAGAATTAGGGTGAACTATTCTCAGCCATCCTCCTCACCTAAACCAATTCCACTTCCTTCTTCCAAAACTAAAGCTTTAAGAAAACCACCTACTCTCTCCAAACCAAAACCCTTACCCCAACCATCATCCTCTCAACCCTCATCCCAGCCATCATCTTTTAAACCCAAGAGAAGGCTAAGGACTCCACCTCCTAAAGAACATAAAAGGCTTCTTTTTCTCACATCTTCATGTATTATTCCTAATATGCTATCAGGATGAATGCCAACACAGAAGTCATCTTAAAAGGCACTCATGTCTCCTTTCCTAAGTTATTGGATCTAACCTTTAGCAAGCGTATTAATTTCATCTATGTCACTACCCATGGCACTACAGCAACCACCAACTCAATTCCAAAAGATCCGTTTTTCATTCCTCCTCCTCCACTAAAAAAACCTAAATATGTCATTTCTAAACAATCCAAGTCCTCTTCTAAATCATCACCCTCAAAACCTAAGCCTACTCACCCAAATCCTCTTCATCCACATAAAGAATTCTTTCCTAGAACTTATAAGAGAAGATCCAAACCATTCCACTGATTCTACTGCATCTGCACTTTCATCTCTTTCTTTTAATAGTTTTCTTGTCATTTCTCTAATGTATGATATCTCTCTCTTGGATATTTTATCTTGCAATCTGTACTTTCTAAAAGCGATTCTTTTTGTATGAAATTTGATAACTTCCTATAGTTTGTTTCATAACAGGCTATGTCAATACATTTTATTTATTTATATCTTTTTTATTATGACAAAAAGGGAAAGAAAATATAGTGAAATGTATGAAATGTAGTGCACTTATTCAGGGGTAGTTGTACCAAGTTAATAGAAATTCATTGTATATCAAATATGCATTTAGTCGCTTTAAATTTTTTTTAAGAATTCTAATTGCATAGTTTCAAAAGGTATATCAATCAATGTTTTGTCATCATCAAAAAGGGAGAGAATGTTTAATATACACTCTTATCTATCTTGATTTTGATGATGAATATTCTTAACTAACCATGTTTTGATGATGAACAAAGACATGAGTGAAATATTAAAGTATTAACAATTCATTCTCAAGTATTTGTGGAAACATTTTCAAACATATTTTGAGAATAATCTTCATGATACTTAAACGAAGAAACTAAGTAAATGCTCTAGAGAACTAAGTATCTAACTCAAAAATATACTTAAAAGAAGAAAACAAAAATTCAAAATCATTAAAGGAACTTCGGAGTCAAGTTAGGGTTCACAACTCTATCCCTTCAAAGTTGCTCAAGTACTTTAAAGACAAAAGAGTATCCCTTCATAGCCAATGGAGCTCTTCAAAGATGGAAGGAAAGATCTTCAGAGTCACAAGCACAAGCTCAGAAATTTTGGAGTCAATTAAGTACTTCGAAGTCATGAGCTCACAAACTTTGGAGTCGTGAACTCACAAGCTTCGGAATCAGCAAAAATGCTTTGGAGTCAAGATAAGCTCTTCGAAGTCGATAAGGCTCTTTAGAGACAGACATTGAGAATTTTGGAGTTAACAAGACATACTTTAGATAATACGACTCGTCGGAGTTAGAAAAGAAGCATTTTGAAGTCATAGATTAAAATGCTTCGAAGTCAAGTGAAGTTCTTCCGAGATAGTTCCTCGCAGTCATAGGATAAGTACTTCGAAGATAGAGAAATCCTTCAGAGTCAACCCCTAATGAATCCAATGTGAGTCACTACTGTTGCGCCACTTCGGAGGTACCAAAACTTCACTTTAGAGCATTTGAAGAAACGACAATGTATGAATTATGCGAAGAAAAGTTTTAACAACTTAATAATTAGAGGATCTAATGTTGTACAATCAGAGACTCCGAAAGTCAAATATTTGAACATTCTTTTGCATTAAATGAACCTCAGATACTATAGCAGAAGTAGTCAAAAGTTTCAATATAAAAAGAGTTAAGTGAGAACAAAGAAAGAAGAAGATCATTCTAAAAAACAAAAAGAGCAGAGCATTTACTAAGTTGTTAAAGCTTTTCTTTCATGATTTTAACTCTATTTCATCTCATAACAAGAAGCATTCAAGGTCATCTATTTAACCACTTCTAAAGCTTGAATCTTAGTGCTTTATTGTTATATTTATTGCTTCTAAACTTCCTACAAAATTAGCCTGTTAGATGCATCAATAGTTATACATATTCATTTATTTATGCACATTTCTGCAAATCAAGGACTTGCCTTTAAGTTTTGTAAGAAAGTAGGATACTTGCTTAGGGATTGTAAAAGTTAATTGGTAAGCTTGGAAACTAACAGGTGTATTTAGTTGATCAGAAGAGTGATTATCAAAGAAAGTGTTAGCGGAACCTAAGTTTAGCAGAAAAGCCTAACTTAGAAAAGTGGAGTAGGAACCCAAGTGAAGGGCCAAACCACTATAAAAATATTAGTCTAAGTGTTTTGTGCTATTAATCTTTCCTTTACCTTTGCACTATAGTCGTTATCTAGCTGAAAACTTTAAAGACTTAATTCCCCCCCCCCCCCCCCCCCCCCCCCACTCTTGAGTCACCATTTGAACGGGACCAACAGTTAGCATATTACAAACCAATCATTTTATTATATTCACAAGTTCATTTACAAGAGTACATAATTCATATACATTTTTTTTACAAAAAGGATCATTTTGCATGAGTAATACATTTTTTTCTAATAAAACTTCTCTTATCTAGTCTTCCTATATGCTGCTAGTTTCAACTTCTAGCTCTTAGTTTTACTCCATGAGCACCTTCTAGATTTTCTTCAAAATCCTCGTTAAAATCTTTTCCCCTTCTTTTTCAAATTTTCTTTCAAGGTTTACTTCATGATTTTCTTCATTTGTAAGTTTCTTTTCCTTAGGGTCCTCTTTTTAGTTTCCTTCATTTTCAGGTCCTCTAGAGGATATTCTTCTTCCTCGCGGTCTTCTTCGGGATCCTCTTTGGAATATCCCTCATCTGCCCCTATGGAGGATTCTCTTCTTCCTCAAGATCCACCTCTAGATCTTCTTCGGATTCTTTTTCTTCATTATGATTTTGGAAAGTTCTTATTTCTATTTGCGCTCCCTCATGAGGGTTTTTGTTAGGATTTTCTTCTTCTTGAGCAGTACTTCAACTGCATTATTAGCATCAGGATTTTCAACACCTCAATCATCTAAATCATCATAATCATCCAAATTGATACAATATCTATAGTCAACATAGTTGGCTCCTCCATTTCTCCCTTCCATCTGGTAGTACCTTATACACGAAATGAATTAATTCTTTAAAACAAAGCTAATTCATCCTTATATATGATATAAACAGTAAATCAAGAAAAAATTTGTATCCTTCTAACGACTTCACTTACTTATTCATACCCTCATGTCTTTATTACAATTTCGCTTTTAAACTTCCAATAATGCTTTGATACTACTTTTTATGATGCCCTAGTCTCATATTATCATTGATTTTTTGCATGAGCCATCAACATTAATAGGGATATCATCTAAACTAAAATTGGTCACCCGATTACTAAGTCTAAATTTCAGCAGAATTTCTCTTGTAATTAGAACAAATGGTAGCCTACCAAATCATGTTCTCAAAACCATGGTTGATAAGGTGACCTATGTACCTATTTGATCTGAAAATATACTTCATTGGAAGCTAAAAAATAAAATTATATAGTTTAAAGAAATATATCGAGTTGTTACAATCATTCTTATGCCACGATCTAAATACCAACATTTAACTTTGCATCGGGTACAAAACTTAAATGGTTTATATTTTTATAACCCAACATTATCAAAATTCTATTATTTTCCTATACTTGACTTGCTTTTCTCTTTCTAGCTCACTAGTGTCATATAGAGTGCATTTTCTTACTTAATCATTAAAACAAAATGGGTATGAGCTTCACAGCACAGTAAGTAAATAGGTTTTCTTTAAATTCATTCTAAAAACTTTTTATGTAAGATTAAAGTACTATATGATCATTTGTACATTTAAGATATCAAGCATTCACATCATGCATTATTAGATATGCAATTAATTCATGCCATGTGCCGTTATTCACGCGAGACTCTATTTGGGCTTTGCCATATAAAATCTATTCTCCATGTAGTCATTTTACACTCTCAATTATCCAAGTAGTCCCAAGCTTAATGATCACACTAGTACAAACCTAATTTGACTACCCACTTTTCACAACAAGCCCAACTTATGCACCTCATCAATTCTAATCAAGTCCTTAGAACATAATATAAGTGTAATCACTTTGATCTTGACACCATTCATCAGGAGATAAGTATGATTTGCATCTCAATTAAAATATCCAACACCACACTGTATAAAAATCTTTCATAATTAAAATCATTAAAATATCACATGTGAGAAAATATGCAATTTAAATTTACAGATGTTTTTGCAAATAATTTGGGTAAGAGTTTACTAATCTCTAGTTTCACTCTAGAAGTAATTTCATCTAGCCAAACACTTCTTTCTTTTCTTGAATTAATGAAAAATATAAAGTACGCTTGAGGTTAGTGATTACTTATCACCTAATAATTTGTTATTATCATCATCATCATCATCATCATCATTAAATTTTCCTTCAAACTATCTGTTTTCATATAAATAGACTTTTCATGTCTTATTCAACATATAAATAGGCTTACATTGAAACCATTTTTTTCCATGGATGGTTAAATCCATATATTCAAGTGATCTCTATCATAGCCATATATTGTAGCACATGTAGCCTCCATTAGTCTAAGAGTCCATGTGTTATTAGTCATTTTTATATCACATTTAGTTTGTCCAATTCAATGCATTCTTACATCCTCATAATATAATTTATACAAATCAATTTTTAATGCCCAAGCGCATCACTCATTTGTCAAGATTCCCAATCATTTTAGTATTACTATTATTGAAATTGCCGTCTCATTTTAGCTTATATAATGATTTATCATATTCATAACCCAAATTGAATTTACACATGTGAAACTAATAGTTAGCAAAATAAATGAATCTTAGTTCCCTTGTTCACATGAAACAACAATCATCAGCTAGGACACATCATTCAAGTTTTTCATCTTTTTCTTCTCCGAAGGTTCCCTTTGATTCTGATAACTTACAAGCCTCTTGGTAAAGTAATAGACTTGCTCCATTCATTTTTATAATTCTACTAGCAAGGAAAATGGCTAAGATACATAAGATTATTTCCCAATAGTTAATGGTGGTTTTTGTTTCTAGTGCACATATCCATTTGTGTGTTCTAAATTTCCATTAACATGAAATTAACGTTTTCAAAAAAAATCTTGAAAATTATTTTTCCTAAAATTATTGAAATTTAAGAAAATAGAAAAGAGGGAAACGAATTACATTTGATTATATGAAAAATGAGTTTCTAAGGGTCATGATTCTCTTTTTTTCTCTTTTTTCCTTCTTCTTCAGCGATGACAATGGCTCCTCCCTTGTTTCCGATGAGTATAGCAGCAAGGAAAGTATTTTTTCCTCCCAAATCCCACTCTACTTCTCCCCTTATCCTTTCCTCTCTCTCTCTCTCTCTCTCTCTCTCTCTCTCTCTCTTCTACTCTACTTATTCATTTTTAACAATAGCAACAGTAATGGTGAGGAGTGGGTGAGGTAAAAATCCCGTTTTCTGATGACCTTGATGAACGACAAAACCCTTAGCTTACCTTCCTCTCTTCCTTACCTTCCTTTTGCTTTTTTCTTCTTTTCTTTTCTTCAATGGCAGCTTCGACACCAAGATGTAGGCAAGGGGGTGAAGTTTTTGGGTTGGGCACAAGTTCTAAGCCCACCAATGACATTATGCATGGGAGGATGTGGCAATGTGAGGTATTTTAAAATCCCTTAACAATACATGGGGCCTACCATTGACGCAACCATTGAAGAAAGCTTGTCTCTAGTTCAAGTTGTTTGCCTTTAAAGGGAAAGGGGGGGGACTCCCTACTGATCTATACTTACAATTCTTTTTTCAAGGAATCTAAAAACGATAAAAGAAGACAACTTATGAAAAACTTTAATGCAAAAAGAGATACTCAAGCTTAGGAGAGATGTGGTGGTAGCAGTAATTAGTTGAGTTTTAGCCCTTAATAAACCACCATGTTGCTAAAGTGTGCTAAAATGTGGCCAAAATGGGCCTTGTCAATAGGAGTGTAATTCGGGTCATTTGGGTTTGAGTTTAAGTCAACCTTAATCCTAACTCAAGGTCTAAAATCAAAAACTCTAATCCTAACCCTAACCCAACCCTAATTTTGAAACCTCAACCCTAATCTTATCTCAATAGTTTGAGTTTGGGTTGAATTCGAGTTAAATTCAGACTATATTCAATCATAAAATCAAATATTAAAAGGTCTTAAATATTTTAAGTTAAAATCTTTAATAATATGTGGTGTAAATGAATCTTCAAATGCTTAATGTAGTGTGATTGAATATTTATAACTCAATGGTCACTTCACTTAGAAAGATGAAGAAAGGAAGAGATGAAAAGCTGGGAGATAGATGACTAAATATGATATTACACATGATAGCACTCGTATTGCTAAACACTTTTGGTTTAGGGCCTTTAAAACACTTTAGAGATGATGATAAAAACAAGAATTTTTAAAAACTTTAGCATAGAAGGTTGGATGTTTGTAATTGGTTTGGACTTCAGAAAAAAAGATTTTCAAAAAGGATATGGGGATAAGGATGAAACTAAAGAGATAAGATCAATTAAAAGAAAATATGCTTATACTAATAACAGAGATAGGGGTCATGGTAATGATATGAGATTGGTAGGTCATTTGTACTTCACAAAAGAAATTTCAAAAAGAAAAGATAATGTAATATGAATTATGAAAAGCAAAAAATGTATTTTTTTTAATTTTATAACTAATATTGTGCAATTCAGGTTTGGTTGTCATCAACCCAAATTAGAATTCGGGTTCAAATTAACCCAATATCAAAACTAATGAACCTAAACCCTTAAAAATGTCAAGTTGGGTTGGGCGGGTTCAAGTCAACCCAACCCAAGTTACACCCCTACTTAGCAATGGAAGAGAAGGGGGGAACTTTGTCATAGAAATTTCTCCATTTTGTCCAAGGCTTTTGCTCCTCTTCTAAGATGGGGAATGCTCCCCTTTTATAGTTGTTAGCAGCTTAGTTGCCCCTCCGAATTTTTAACAAGTGGAGGGTGATTAGAAGTGCTAATGATTGTGCTTTTCTTGTAGTTAAGCATGTTTATGAGCCTTGCCCATTTGATGAACTTTAATCATGGTTGAATGTTGTAGTTGGACAAGTAATACGTGGGGATATGTACATTTGATGCGTATGAAATTTACTTTCACCTTTAAACTACCCATGTACCCCTTGGACCGCACTTAGGAAAAATTCAAATTTAATATTTTAAAAAGAAATTAGGACAATCCTAAACACAATAATAATAATAATAATAATAAAGTATTTAAGAGATTCTTTGGATAGATTAAAATAATAAATTGAAGATAAAAGAAGATAAATTTAACCGGTGTTATTAAAATTGGACTAGCCATTTTGACTACCAATCGGTCGTGACACCAGTTTGATTAAGGCCGGTCTAGTCTAATGGTAAAAAATTGATGGGACCAAATGAATGCGGTTCAACACTGGTGAACCGGTTCGTCCATAAAATTTTAAAAAAAGAGATAAAATGAAAAACGAAAAGTAAAAAGTAAAAAACAATGCTATTTCTTCTTCCTTCCTCGTAGGCCTCCATCAATTCCAAAAATGGCGTATGAAGAAGTTCTTTTGGGGATGGGAAGTCCCCTTCTCGACATTTCCGCAGTCTTAGACAATGATTTCCTTGACAAGTAAATCCACCTCTCTCGCTTCTCTTTCTGTCGCCTTTTCGTCCGCGGACCTTAGCTTGTAGAAACCCAGATCCTGTTTTTTGACTCTCAGAGCTTTGATCTGCTCAATTTTTACTATTCTCGATGTTTCTCGCATGTCTGCTACGTTGAATCAAGAATTCAAGATCTAGATGGTAGCTATAGCTGCAAGAATTGGCACGCTAATGTTTTTTCCTGATTTATTTGCCGTTTATTAGGGTCGTGGTTGAAATTTCATAATTGGAACTACTTTTGTTTGCTTGAACTGTGAAAGCTATAATTCTGGGACTATTTTGATTGAGTTAGGTTGGGAGGATGTAGATGATTTTCATGAATTGTGAGATTCTAGCTTGGAGAAATTCTGTCCAAATTTGAATTTCATTTTTGCTTCAGTTTCAAGGCTCCCAATGTTATGCATTTGAGCTTCCAATATGTAGGATCTAATCTAAATTTGATTTGCATTTTTATTCACTTTTGTGTGTTTGAACTATCAATAACTGTAATTTATCTACCTCAAATTTGAGTATTTTAATTGATTCTAGGATTTCTAGCCACTACATTTCCATTTGGAAATGAAGCAAATTTGTCAGCTCATTTTGTGGTCATGGCTCTATATTTTCTTTACAGCAGATATTAGTTTGTTTCTTTTTGTTTGTCACTTGCCAAGGGAAAAATATAATTGCTTCAATGTAACAACATTTTTTAATTGGAAAGAAAATCTGGTTTCCAAAATTTGGATCTCATTGTATTAGCTTTTATTATTTGTTTATTTATTTATTGTATTCTTGAAGCTTGCAATTTTTTGATGGCTGTTCTTTCTTTCAATTTTTCTTTATATTATAAAACGTCCCACCTTGCTTTTATCTGAATTTGGATCAATCAAAACTATGTGATCCTCAAACAAAATGTGCTTTTCTTGATCATCCACAGTCAATGCCAAAAAGATCTAGGCTCAATGTAAATGCTGTGTATGCTTCTTGAGATCCACTATTTGCCTAAGTGTATTGGGAAACCAAAATTTTGACTTGGATATTAGGAGGCATTGTAATTAGGCTCAATGTTATTTTATTTTTACTTGCATAGTTAAATTATCCATGAGTAATAATTATGCATTTATGCTTATTTATTTTGATTGTTATACTTTATTCTTTGTTGTCTTGAGCTCTAGAATTATTCCTTCATGCATAACATAATTATTATATTATTAAAAATTATAATATTTATATATTTTTTAAAATCATTAAATTTTTATGATATCATAATTATGTAATGATTATGTTACGGTTCAAACCGAACCAACCAATTGGCCGGTTTAATTAATAGTCCATTTTTGATAACATTGAATTTAATTATAAAAAATTAGGATTAGTCTAGTATTGGTAACTCTTTTCTCAAATAAAGGAAAATTCTTTTAATTAAAAATGAATTAATTGATGCTAGATATTTCTCATATAATTTTTTCAAAGATCAATGTAAATATATATAGATACTTCATACACGACTTATGAATTTAGTTAAAAATTATAAGTATCGATGTGTCAAAAAAATTCCATAAGGAATCAATCAATAGAGGGTGATCCAAAGTATTAGCATTGTAGTCTTTTTCTATCTATCTATCTATATATATATATATATATATATATATATATATATATTACCAGACATAGTCATGTATGCATTTATGGTATTCCTCTTATACCATATTACATGGTGCTTTTGGTCATCACATCTCATCAATGTTCAAAAGTTCTTCAATCAGCTTTCTTCCACTAAGAAGCAATCTTAGATTGAAGAAACAAAGGAAGGAATTCATTTGGCCTCCCAGAAGACGGCCATCCAAAACCGTCTATCCTTGGCCAAATCCCCTGAGGGTCTCATGATGGTCCTCACTCAAATCCAATCAGAACTCTCTCCAGCTACGTCTCAGCATCGGACTTCTCCGGCCAAATCCAGAGTCGAATCAGAAGGGTCCACTGAAGACTTCGCTTAGGAGAACGAAGACATGCTCGGACTCACTGAGTCCTAATATCGAGTCCTGAGAGAACTCGAATTAGACACTTAGGATCCTCTTCAGGCTCCCGTGTAATCGTTGGATGATGGTTTGACATCCTTTCCACGTGTCACAACGCGTGCCTGCCCGCGCTGAAAGTATTTTTGGCGTTTTCCTCAAGAATTTGCTTTTCAGTGGAAAAGCACCTGCCAAGTCAAAAGGTGTACAGTACCCTGTTCCCTCAATCACTAAGCAAATAGTAAAGATTCTTCCGCTCCTCAATCATGACAGAATCCGAGGCTCGTCTATATGAAGGCATCCTCCCAACATTGGAGGCAGAACCCCGGAGTCCCTCTTCCTCTTTAGCTGGTGCTTCCTCTCCTCTGCAAGAACGAAGATACCCTTGTCTCCTTTACCCAATCTTTTGTAAAACCTCATCACTATTGTAAATCGATTTTCATTGGAAAATCACAGCACCTTTTTGTAAGGTACAATCTTTGTATTTTATTTTGTGTTCTTAATGACAATCATGGGGTAATACCCCTCTTCTATGTTCCATGACTACTAATCTTTCTTCTTCTACTTGAGTTTTTATTGCATATTTGGTATCATCATGTTAGAGTAATATGATGCCAAATATGGTATTCCTCTTATATCATCATGTTATAGTAATATGATGACCAAGTTAATCTGGTATCAGAGCCATGTTAATCTGTGTATGTAAGGGAAAAGATAAACAATTATATCTGAGCCATGTATATATTTAGCAGGTAGTTCCTACTGAGGTATTGAGCACTGGTTTTTGACCAAAAGTACTGATTAGTGCCGCTTAGCCGAGGAAGGAGCTTAGGCCAGAATGTAGGGAAATGTGGTCCGAATTTTATTCCTCAATGTGAAATTTCCTCAGTAAACAACTATAATCATTCCTGTCAATGCATACATTACTTAGATCTTATTGTTTAAATTTTTCATTATATCTCACAAATTATCCTTTAATTATTTATTTATTGATTGCTACATTTATCTGTTTTTATTGCAATAACCTGATGAAACCATTCATGCAATACGGACTAAAGTATACCTAGAAAGATTAAGCCATTGGACATAGAATTCATTACATCATTATGTTACGAAGAACATACAGCAATGCATCTATCTCATCATCATCTTCTTCAATTATCAACAGTGAAACCCTAAATCTTGCCAATCTTACAAATGATGTTGAAGATTGGAAAATACCAAGAATATCTTATGATCAAATCTGGAAGAAAAAAGGAACCTTCCAATTAAAAACAAATTACGTAATCAAAACTAAAGAAAAAATGATCCCTCTTTCTTCACTCCAATCATCAATGACACTGATATCTAAGTCTTTGTTAAGCGAACAAAAGAAAAAATATCCCTACTTGCACTTAGGTTTAGTACAAGTAGCAGTTAAACCCCTAATCAGAGAAGGACTAAACATCTCTACCCTTCTGTGTCTACGTGATGCTAGGCATAGAGACTTTGAAGACTCGCTTCATGGCATCCTTGAAGCAGGTTTACATGACGGTCCAATCTACTTTGACTGTTTCCCAAACTTCACAATCGCAGCTAATGATCCAAATGCATTAGATGCACTCACATTAAATTTCATGCTATACAATTGTAATATGAAACTAGGATCTATACCTGTCGCATTGGTTTATAAAATTTACTATAAAGCAATGACTACGGTTTTAGATTCCAGAGCACTTCATCAATCTAAGCCTGGAGAAACAATAGTTTTCCACATAGACCCAACCAAATCTAAAATAAGAATACCAAAAACAATCAAATGGTCAAAAGTTACTCTTCCACCTTCATGGAAGTTAACTGCTGTCACCACACCTGAACTTATTCAAAATTCCCGGATGGAAACCATAATCCATCACCAGGAAGGGAATATTGAAATCATCCCTCGAAGAAACTCCGTCTCCAATCCTATAATCACTGAACCATCTGAAAGATCCTTTAGTAGTTTCAGGAGTTCAGAAATCCCTGAATATAAATCACAAAAATTGAAAGGGATAAAAATCGAAGGAACATCCACACAACCATATTATGAGAATCAATTACTAGATCTTAGACATAATCATGTCTTTAATGAGCCTCACAGATCTAAACGATCTGATGATCATTCCCAAAATATGTCTCCAACAGCTTCCCAGATGGAAGATTCATTAAACGTAATCACAAGAAATAAACCTAAAAAGAGGTTTACAATCAACAAAGAAATAATAAATCAAGAATTTTATGCTAAGCATAATAAAAGAAAAAGAAAAATCTACTTTGATTTATATAAAGAATCAGAA
>JAYJMB010088621.1:0-19136 GCA_036873735.1 Pouteria campechiana | reverse complement strand
ATTAATTTAATTCCCTTGGTTCAAATCATTCCATACAAGTCCCAAAACATCATAAATCATGAATTTCATATTTCTCCCATGGCATTCATGCCTAATTCATAAATTTCTCCAATTTCCACTATTTATAGAAACCCTAGCAAACCAAATTCATGAATTCTCATGCCTAGTTCATTAAAATCAACTAATTAGATTGTTTACCACATCAAAAACCAAGCGAATTCAATGAAAATTAGATTGGGTAGACTTGGGAATGGAAATGGATAGAAGATGATCATCTTCCCCAGAATCATTATACACAAGTTGGGTTCAAAACCCTAGCATCAAAAACCAAGCGAATTCAATGAAAATAATGAGTCTTGCCTTGTTTTCGAAGCTCAGCGATCATCTTCTATCCATTTCCATTCCCAAGTCTTCCCAATCAGCCATGGGTAATGCTCACCAAGGTTTCTAGCCATGAAAACATGCCTAAATGACAAAAGGACTAAGTTTTGATCTGCCAAATTAAGGTTTTTCATGAAAATCTAAAAGGTTTCTAACTGAAAGGATCAAAAACATGGGTTTAGATGGGCAGGTTTCAAGAGTTGGGACGTGGGAACTAGAGCCAAGGAGAAGTGAAGAAGAAAAATGAATAAAATGGGCCAAAAGAGGACTTATAAAATCGTATTTTTTTGATGCTCTAAAGCACTACAAGATTGATGCTGTGGCATCGAAAACCTGTGCCGCAGCATCCACTTGCTGACTGCCATAATTTTTGGCCTATGCCAAAATGATGCCGCAACATCAAGTTTTGATGTTGCAGCATCCTCTTGCAAGATGTCCCTATTGTCTTCCTTCTGAAATAATGTCGCGACACCAATTTCTTTTGTCACGACATCAACTTGCTGTCCAATATTTTATAGATTTTCTTCAACTTTAAACCTTAATTTCTCTCAAGTATTTAATCCCTCATTAAAATTACATTTTATCTTAATTATATCACATTCAAATACACATTAATCTCCCTCAAATATTAAATATCATATCGATATTTAACCCAATAACTTAACTCATCACAATTTTTCTCATAAATTCACTTAACGCATATCAAATTGTAAATGCATGTCATATATTTATTCTTTAAATTCTCTCAAATACCCAAATACGAGTTTTAACAAAAATTTTCCTCATTTTCAACACCCTGGGTGTTACGTATACTTACTCACCTATCATTATTACACATATGCTATAAAATTTGGGAAAAAATCACTATTCATAACAGATGCAAAACCCTAACAAGGCAAATCATAATTTCTCATGCTTAAACAAACCCTAATACATAATAATTCATTAATAAAATATTTTCCCCTTAGTTTTAATACCCAAATCATGAAATTTCCTAATTTTCATTGTTCACAAAACCCTAACAAGCATAAAAACCCAAATTCAGTTGGGGAAAGATAATTAAACAAGTCCAAAATCCACTAATTAAGGGGTTAGTCCCTTTCCCCCATGATTTTCATGTCAAATTCAACATTTTCCTCAAAAGTCACTATACTCAAAACCTATTTCATCCTAAATCATGAATTCAAATGGGGAAAACTGAGTTACCATGTAATCCAGGCAAAACTCCTACTTACCAAGAATCCAACCTCCATGCTCCAAGCAACTCCCTCCATTTGAAGGAAGTCAGATTTTCTTCCTTCATCCAACATTAGAATGACTAAAACTTGGGTCTAAACTCAAGATCAAGGGATTCATCACTCGAGCAAGGAATTTTAGAAGTTAAATTGGTAAGGAATCAAGCATAATGGGGCTAGGGAAAAAGGAGAAGAAAGAATGGAATGGACCAAGGAAATGGAATGGGAAAAATGGGCTAAAAAGTTAGTTTCCTGACTTATATCGCTAACCGACCAGCACCGCTGTGCTAGCCTACTAATCACACCAGCTTGCCTTCACTGATGACTGATGCTAGTTTCACAGGCACTCCTGCTACTCCCCTTCTTTGTGGAGCATAAAAATTATGCCCCAAATAAATGACATCAAATCATTTGCATTGTTTTATTAAAAAAAAAATCTTCACGTCTTAATCCATTATTGAAATCATGATTAAACATTTTCCTTGGCTTAATGCCTTTCCTTTTTCAATTACATTTGAAACAACTTTAATGTATTCACATATTCAAGTACCAATTTATAAAGATTAACACCCCAGTTTTTACATATTACACATGCTAAATATGCATTTTATCATGTTGAGAATGTAAGTGACTTATTGCACTTTTATTGAAATTAATACTTTAACTTATGAATGAAAGATGTTTGAGGAAATGTCTTAGTGAGAGATAAGGTGTGGTTAATTGATCCCATTGCAAACTATACATTGAATACTAAATAAGCATTGAAATAAAGTAATTGACGTGTTAATGAATGATGTAATTAATAGTAAAAAGGGATCAAAGTTATGTAAGAATTTTAAAAGATATGAAAGAGGGAATTACATTGAAAGTGCATTTACAATTTATCCCATGAATGGACTACAAAATGGATAGGTCATGGTATTTAAAAACTATATCTTATGGACTTAAAATGCCTTGGTTAGAGCTATCTTTGGATGAGAAATATATGTAACTTGAAGTTGTAATGCATGTTATATATGTAGGGCCATTTGAGCAATGAAGGGAAGCAAGTTATGGAACTTGGGGACTAAAATGGGTCTCCATTGAGGTAAGTAGGTTCCTTTTCTTGTTTATGAATGAATGTATGAATTGATGGGATCGTGAGTATCCCATGAATACAGGTACCATGTTTTCAAGGATATTGGTTTTACTATATGAATGTGTGGATTGTCAGGATAATGAATATCCCTTAATTATGGGCACTGTGTTTTCAACATTATTATATTGTTACATTGTGGATTGTTAGGAATATCGAGTATCCCATGAATTTATAGGGATTAGTACTTATTTTCTTATGTGAATGCATAGATTAAAGGGGGAGCATCCCATTATAATGAATAATGTTTATTAGGTTATATTTGGATGAATGCATGAATGGATGGGGATAGTGATATCCCATGATTTGGTTGAGTGATGTGATTGTATTATATTACTATTGGAATGATGGAAATGTATGTATTATGACCATATGGAAAATGTGATATTTTCCTATACTGTTATAAAATTTAGCATACTATGGAGTTACAGATGTTGTGGATTAAAAATGTTTTCTTATTTAATTATTGATTATTGTTTTATATTTTGCTTACTTACTGAGTTTGCCCAAACTCAAGCCTTTTTATCTTTTTTTTAGTTGATAGGTTAGGCAATAGAGCCCAACTTTAAATTAGTGCTCAGGATCAAAATTTGAAAATGATTAGTGTATTTTAATGAATTTGGCGTTGGTAATTCCCCATAAGTAATATGAATTTGTAACTTGATAAGATTTCATGTATGATGTATAATGGATATGTATAATGGTATGGTATGGGTATGTCATAGTTATAAATATTAGTGATAATTGTGGATTGATCTATATTATTCCAGTTATGCCCATTGCCATCACGATGCGACTCCTATTTTTGGCAAAAGTGGGTGTGTTTTATGGTTTATGTTAGGAATTTATAAATATTAAAATTATAATTTTGTATAATTAATGAATGCACAACTTTAGATCATCTGATGTCATGATAGACTCTCCTGGATTTTTAGCAAATTATTTTTCTTAAAAATGGAAAAATTATAGAGTGATGTTAAAATGTATTGGCCCCTAGGTGGGGTGTGAGAATTAACTATGGACAAACTAAAACTCTTCAAACAAATCTAGTTGATCCGTTTAGACAAATTCTCACACAATCAGAAGTCACTCATTTCGAAAAAATACTAACTGAGACGTTCGGGCAAAGCCTCCTCGAATAAAATAGGATGTATCTTATGGACATACAATCATATGAATAAAAGATAGTTACTTTTGGACAAAGTCAATCAGCTTGAGAGAGATTTAAATTCAAACGAAGAGCTATCGTGTCCATCAATATTTTTTATTTTCAGGAATTACATTTTTTTGAAGTAACCTTTCTACATTCCTTAAAAGGAATGGACAAGAAAAGATCATTTCAGCAATAAATTCATCGATGCCATAGATATACAAGCTCACTACAATAACTCTTCATCCAACACTTGCCCAAATTAGCAGCTTCTCTTCTCTTTTGGCAAGAATGGCATTCTAGCTAATGATAATTAATTAGAAGATGACTTTTCCAATAGGAGATAATCAGAATGGTCTTCAACATTAAATGGAAGTCATATATCATCAACGGATGGAATTTGAAAGCAGTATAAAAGTAGAGAAGAAACAAAAAAGAAAAAAAAGGAAAATTAAATAGAAAAGGAAAGAGCATAATTGAGCATTCACCTTGAAAAAAAAGTTTTCCTCCAAAATTTTTGATCTCTACTGTGCTCAAAGATAATCTACCCTAAAGACTTATCATTATTCTATCTCTAGACTTATCATTATTCTATCTCTAGAGAATTGATATATATGTATATTACTTTACATTGAATATCTATTTCATCTGCACTTGAATCATGTACAAATCAGCTGATAAGCTCATAATATATCATATGTTTATATCTAAATTCTCATGTTTAAGATATTCTCTTAAAATTCTGTAAAATAGATTACAAAAGAAGTCACTTTAAACACATAAGTCGCTGTCTCTTTGAATGCACTGAAGATGTGTTTCGGAGGCTCCAAAGAGGTGCAACAACAGTGTCTTGCATTGGGTTTGTGATTTCATGACTCCGAAGGAATTAGTTGCCTCCGAAGTTGTTATGCCATGACTTTGACAGACTATCTCTGAACTCCAAAGGATGTCCTCTTAACTCTGAAGCTAGTTAGCCCATGACTCCGAAGCACCTTGTTGACTCTAAAGGAGTGTTGCTATCTCTAAAGTTATTACATTTGTATTTTAGAGAAAATTTATTGACTCTGAAGGTCATTTGCTTGTTACTTCAGAAGTGCTTCAATTAACTCTGAAATAGTTTTAGTGACTCCAAAGATGTTGAACCTATAACCCAGAAGTAACTGGATTGACTCTTAATGCTCTAGTGACTCTGAGATGTTTCTCTAGTGGCTCCGAAATGCTTGTGCTAAATTCGAAGTCTACTTGTGTGACTCTAAAGTAACATTCCATAACTCTTAAGCAGACTTGTGGCTCCAAAGTCAATATTTCAGAGGAATAGAAGGGTTTCAAATGGTGCAATTTAAGTTTAGTGCCTTTGAAGTAAGAATTCAAATTTACAGCTTGATCTTCAATGCTTCTAAAGCAGCTTAACAAGAAACAAACTATGAATTCAAAGATCAGCAATGTATTTTTAGTAATGGGTCCCACAGTGATCAATAATTGTGATTATATGAGTTATCTTTGGAAGCCAATTCCTCCGCACAAGTTGCTGAAATTCTTTAAAGTTCAGAGTGCATAACCTATTGCAATTTGTGAAAGGACAACAACTTTATCTATTTTTGGAACTATTATTTTTATACATGGAAGCTATCTTTTCAGGTGAAAATATTAAGTTATTATTGGAAGAGGACCACTTTGCATAGAGGTATTGCAATTCGTGGAGGAGTTCTTCTGCTAGATTATTTAAGGAGACATCTAGGGACGTTCAGGAGGTTCAAGGAGGTTTTTAATGAGAACAAGAGAAGGATTTTGAGTTCTATAGTCATGAATATTTCAGAGAGCTTTATTTCTATTTTTATTATAAACTAAATTCTTTTTTCTGGGGCAATGATGTAGCCCTCCTTGATATTCATTATTAACAAAGATTGTTGGTTTATTAATTCAATACCATCTTATTTCATTCATTGTGTATAATGCAGTCATCTAATTTATTTAATTGCCTGATCACTAATTATGTAAATTAACTTAATTATCTTTGAGTAAATGGTTAAGGTAGGTACCATATATTAAACCATTTACTATGATCTTTTGAATGAATGAGTGGATGGTTAAGCTAGACGCCATATGCTAAACTATTTTGCTTGGTGCATTAAAGTTCTTATGATCTTCATGAGTTTTCAACCTCAATTACACTACAGGCCATAGGTAATTAGAATGGGAGAAAATACTTGATTTAAACCTGGATGCCTAATGGTAATAATAATCTAGTGGATAGAATAAACCCAAGATGCTGATTTGATACCAATATCTCAACAACAATGAATACTTTGAGTGGTGAAGTCAGATCTTCAGACTCTTACAACCTGAAATCTTTTTACATTACTCACTATTACTATTTTCTATTATCTTACATCACACTTTTAATTACTTAGATTTCAATTAATCTTATTGATTTAAGATAACTTTGTTTTTGTAACTAGATATAATTGAATCAGTTTGACAGTTCTCTATGGGATCGACCCTTGCTTTGCACACTATACTACTTACACTAGTGCACTTGTGAGGAATTATAATTTGAACTATCAAGTTTTTGGCGTTGTTGCTGGGGAATTAGTTCAAATTCGTTTGATTAAATTAGTTATAATTTTTTTCTTTTAGTTGTTGTATTTAATTTTATTTAGGATTTTTCATTCTTTCTTTCATTTTTTTATAGAATTGTGAATGCAAGGAAGGTAACCACTGAATCTAGTTTTGTTACCCTTGAATGATAACATTTATAAAGTGGAAATACAAATAGATAGCATAAGTGAAGAAGATATTCAGATGGCTGACGATATGAAAAATGGAGTAGCTCAACAAGCTCAACTGCTTATGAAAGAGTTTACATGCCCAACAATAGGAATCTCTCCTTTATGCATTATTTTGAATGATATTGCTAGAAACTATGATTTAAAGCATATATACTTTAACATGCTTCCTTCTTTTCATGGTGTAGCTGCAGAGGATCCCTTAACATTCATGCGTGATTTTTATGTAACTATTCAAACTTTTCCATTACAAGGTTTAACTGAGGATCAGTTGCGCATGAGATGTTTTCCTTATACTTTAAAGGATACACCAAAAACCTGGTTCATGACATTGGCTCCTGGATCATTGACTACATGAGATGTAGTTTATAATAAGTTCATTGGTAAATTTTATTCCCATGTTAAAACTGCAGAATTGATAAGTAAGATTGCCACTTTTTCTCAAATGGATGGGAAAGCATTCCATGAAGTATGGGAAAGATTTAAGGTAATACTTATAAAATGCCCTCACCATAGATATCCTTTTGAATTACTCAATTAATTTTTCTATGATGGACTAACACAACCATGCCAAGCCATGGTTGATAATGCTGCAGATGGAGCAAAGGGAGAGAAGACTCCAAAGGAGACATATAATCTATATGAGATGCTTGGAGCAAATTCTCAACACAAGAGTGTTAGAGGAAGGTAGAGAGGGATGTATGAAGTAAATTCTAACACTGAACTTTCCATGTAGGTATTGGAGCTTACCAGATAGATGAAGACCATGTATTCTATGATAGGGAACTTGAAACAACCCTCCCATGCCACGTATGTCCAATTTGTGGTAATTCAGGGCACTCACCCAATGTTTTCCTTCAAATGAAAACTTTGTTAGAGGATCTGAACAAGCAAATGCAATGAACTTCTACAACCAATGACCACGTAATGATCCTTATTCCAATACTTACAATTCTGGTTGGAGAAGTTATCCAAACTTCCCATGGAACAACAATTAGAATCAGAATCAAGTTGAAACTTCTTTCCAGCCCAAAAAGCCTACTCTTGAGGAAACTATGCAGAGTTTCATTCAAGTAACTCAGACTCAGTTCCAAAATAATAAATCAAGATTTTAGAATATGGAGGCATCAATCAAGAAGGTAGAAACACAATTGGGACATATTGCAGAAGCTATGTAGAGCCACACACCTAGAAAGTTGCCAAGTTAGCCAGAGCAAGCGAAAGTAGAAACAACATTAAGAAGTGGAAAGTTAATTGACAATAATATTGGAAAAGAAACTGATGAATCTAATGCTGCTGTAGGAATAGACAGAAAGAAGGAAAGGGAAGTAGAGGAGGTGAATTCAAGGAGAGCTATGTTTCCAATAATTGACCCTCTAATCAATTATAAACCACCACCACCTTATGATCCACTAGTTCCTTTTCTAGGAAGATTGAGGCAGAGTAAATTGGATAAATTATTTTTTATTATTTATGATATTTTATCCAAAGTTAATGTTAACTTACCTTTGCTTGATATGATTAAGAACATGCCTACTTATGCTAAGTTTTTGAAGGAACTAACCTCAAGAAGGTGCAGATATGAGCCTCATGAAAAGGTGATAATGTCAAAAGTAGCTAATGCAGTGCTATAGACAAATCTCCCTCCAAAGTTGAAAGATTCAGGTAGTTTTAATATCATAATTACTGTTGGAGGAACAAATAAGGTAAAAGCTATGTTGGATTTAGGAGCAAGCATAAATCTGATGCCTTATTCTGTTTACTTGCAACTAAGTTTGAGAGATTTGAAACCTACTACAATGTCTCTACATCTTGCAGATGATCAGTTAAATATCCTAGAGATATTGTAAAAGATATATTGGTGTAGATTGATGAACTTATTATTCTTGTAAATTTTGTTGTATTAGACATGGAGAGACAAGTGACTCCAGAAAAAGACATGTCTATTCTTCTGGGGCACCCATTCATGGCAACAACTAGGATAATCATTAATGTGCAGAATGGGAAGCTGAAGATGACTATTTTGGATGAGACTATGGAAATTTCTATTTATAATTCTCTTTCATTTCCTTCATATCCTAGAGATCCTAGTAGTGTTTTTCAAATAGATGACTTGGACTCACTTGTATCATCAACTTTTGTGCAGCAGAAAATAAAAGATAAATTGGCACTGGTGCTTACAATTAAATAAGTTGTTATGGAAGATGAAGAAATCAAAAAGTTGAAAGAAGGTTTGGATGGTGCAAAGGAAGTCAGGAAGATAAAGTCACCAAGGACGTGTTAACACAATTGAATTCCAATTTGGCACCATCAATTGTTACATCACCAAAACCGGAATTGAAGCAATTGCCACCTAACTTAAATATGTATTTCTTAGTGCTAATGATACTCTTCCAGTTATTATTATTGCTAACTTAACTATTGAGGAAGAGAATAAGTTGTTGAATATCTTGAGAGAGCACAAGGAGGCTATAGGATGGACATTAGCTGACATTAAGGGAATTAGCCCCACTGTGTGCATGCACAAAATTCTGTTGGAAGATAATGCAAAGCCTTTCAGGGATGCTTAGAGGAGACTTAACCCACACATGCAAGAAGCTATTAGGGCTAAAGTAATTAAGCTTTTGGATACATGTATTATCTACCCAATCTCTGACAGCAAATGGGTAAGTCTAGTTCATGTGGTACTAAAGAAATCTATAATTTTTGTTGTTAAGAATGATAATAATAAGTTGGTGCTAGTAAGAATGACTATAGGATGGTGAATGTGTATTGATTACAAAAAACTCAATGCAGCCACAAGAAAGGATCATTTTTGTCTCCTTTTCATTGATCAAATGGTTGAACAATTGGCAGGCCATGCTTACTACTATTTTCTGGATGGTTTTTCAGGTTATAATCAGGTCCCCATTGTTCTAGAAGACTAGGAAAAGACAACTTTTACTTGCCTGTTTAGAATGTTTGCTTATAGAAGGAGGCCTTTTGGATTATGCAATGCTTCTGCAACCTTTCAGAGGTGTGAGATGTCTATTTTTTTATATGATTGAAAGGTTTATAGAGGTTTTCATGGATGATTTTTTTACCTTTGGTGATTGCCTTAATAACTTGATAATGGTGCTAAAAAGGTGTGTTAAAAATAATCTAACATTAAGCTGGGAGAAATTGCATTTCTTAGTTAAGTAGGGAATTATGTTGGGACATATTGTGTCAAGTAAAGGCATTGAAGTTGACAAGGCAAAGATTGATGTGATTGCTAAATTTCCCCCTCCCATTTTAGTTAAGGGAGTGAGGAGTTTTCTGGGTCATGCAAGTTTTTATAGAAGGTTCATAAAAGACTTTTCAGAAATTTCTAGACCACTGTGTAACTTGCTAGCTAAAGATGTGACTTTCTGTTTTGATGATAAGTGCCTTGTTGCATTCAATACCTTGAAAGAAAAACTAACTTTTGCTACAATTTTAGTAGTTCTTGATTGGTCTATTCCTTTTGACCTTATGTGTGATGCATCTGACTTTGCTATTGGAGTTGTCTTAGGATAAAGAATAGATAAACTACCTCATGTGATTCTTTATGTAAGTAGAACTTTGAATGAAGTACAATTAAATTATTCCACTATTAAAAAAGAATTGCTTCAAATTGTGTTTGCATTGGAAAAGTTTCACTCATATCTGATTGGTTCAAAGGTAATTGTCTATTCTGATCATGTTGTGTTAAAATATTTGCTGACTAATAAAGATGCCAAACCTAGATTAATTAGGTGAATATTATTGTTGCAAGAATTTGACCTGACAATCGAGGACAAAAAAGGTAGTGAAAATGTTATAGCTGATCATCTATCCAAGTTGGTGGAAGGGACCGATTTTGAGTTGAAGAAAGATAAAGAGAGCATTCCCATAATTGAGATATTTCCTGATGAGCAACTTTTTTATATAAAAGGAAGTGAACCTTGGCATGCTGATATTGTTAATTATTTAGTTAAGGGAGTTTTTAATCCTATGCTAAATTTATAGGGAAGGAAGAAGTTGTTATCTGTAGCAAAACATTACTTTTGAGATGATCCAATTCTATTTAAAATGTGTCCAGATCAGATAATTAGACCCTATGTACCTAAAGATGAACAGTAAAGCATTTTGAAAAATTGTCACACATTCAGTTGTGGAGGGCATTTTGGAGGAAAAAAGGCTGTGCTCAAAGTTTTCCAATCTAGTTTTTACTAGCCAACTATTTTCAAGGATGCTCATGCCTTTTGTACAAGTTGTGATAGGTGCCAAAGAATAAGTAATATTGATAAAAGAGATCAAATGTCACTCACAAGTAATCATGTTGTGATATTCTGCTTGTTGTTGATTATGTGTCTAAGTGGATTGAGGCAATGACCACTAAAACTAATAATGCTAATGTTGTACTAAAATTTCTGAAAGATAGGATTTTCACTAGGTTTGGCACCCCAAGAGCAATTGTTAGTGATAGAAGAACTCATTTTTGCAATAAGGTATTTGCAGCTTTGTTGAAAAAGTATAACATCACTTATCAAGTTACAAAACTTTATCATCCACAAACTTCTGGACAAGTTGAAGAAAGCAACACATAGATCAAAGCAATTTTGGAAAGGATAGTGAACACTTCAAGGAAAGATTGGGCAATGAAGCTGAATGATGCACTTTGGGCATATAGGATTACATTCAAGACCTCACTTGGAATGAGTCCTTACAAACTTATCTTTGAGAAGGCATGCCATCTACTTATGGAGTTGGAGCATAAAGCATAGTGGGCAATGAAGAAACTAAACTTTGATTTGCAGAAGACAGTTGAAGAGAGAAAGCTTCAACTGAATGAATTGGAGGAGTTGAGAGATGAAGCCTACGAGAATCCAAAGATTTATAAGGAGCGAACAAAGAGATATCATAATCAAATCATTCACAAAAGATGCATTGAAACTGGAATGAAAGTTTTGCTTTATGACTCACGTTTGTGTTTTTTTTATAGGAAAATTGCAGTCTATGTAGGTTGAACCATTTTTGGTGACACAAGTGTTCGCACATGGAGCTGTGGAGTTAAAGAACCTGAAGATTGGTAACACATTCAAAGTCAATGGTCATCGAGAAGAGATATATGTGAGGAATGACTTACCAATGTAGTTAAATGAAATTGTTGGATTCCAAAATCCATGAAGGAGGAATTCATCTTGCATAGACATTAAATAAAGTGCTTCTTAGGAGGCAACTCAAGTTTTTGAACTTTCTTTGTTTTCTTAGTATTTAGTTTAGTTCTTTATTTATCTATTTTCTTTAGCACTTTCTTAATTTCTAGTGTTCTGTGTGTTGTAGAAAGAAGAATTTTGATTAGGTAAAGAAGTTTCAGAGGACTACAGATGATGTGTCAAGTGATAAATCGCTAAAAATTTACAAAGGGGCCAAATCAAAAGTGGATGAGAATGCACTTCATTTAGGGAAATCCTTGAACTTAAACTTCTTTCAGGGAAATCCTTGAACTTAAACTTCTTTCATTATTTCACATTGAGGACAATGTTTAGTTTTTGTTTGGGGGTATTTGTATTTCTAGATTGAAATTTAGGTACATTTTCTGATTGATTGTGAGCTTTAATTTTTCTAACTTAGCAATTAAACATTGAAATTGAATGGGAGTCTCTCTTAATGGTCTATAACATAGGCTTAGTTTTTTATTGCCATTACACATGATTTAGAAGGAAGTATGGATGCTTCTTGTGATTTTTTTTAAAGATTCTTGTAATAAATCTTTCTTTTTCATGAGTGATGATTTTTAGAGCACATTATGTTATGATCATGTGAAGTATATGTTAATTAGTTGATAATTTTGTGAATTTGGTGACATATTTTGATTAACATAAGCATACAAGAACTTATTTGATTATCGCTTAAGGCAAAATTCTAAATAACATGTTTCCTTGGAAATGATTTACGCATTTCCTTTGATGAGTTTGAGCCTATCAAGCTGATCTAGTACTTCATATCACTAGTGTCCCCACTGAGCCTTACTAAAAGAATATTACATGTAAAGCATGTGAATTACCATCTTTTGTTTTCTTTCTTTAGCCTCATCATCCTTAACCTATTTAGCCAAAAAAACCATGCTTAACCTATAAGAGATATATTCAATGAATATGATTTTTAGAGATGTATGAGTGAAGCAAGAGAAATTAAGTTTTGGGGAAATTGAAAAGAAGAATGTCAAAGGAAGAAGAAAAATGACAAAAAGAAAAAATCATAAAGGGTTCAACTTGCAATTAGGGGGATCACATCCCAAAGAGAAACAAGTTTGGGAGTGTGGTTGTAATACAACCCATAAAATTAGAAAAAATCCCAAACAATAAGTCGAGTGAGTGATTAATCATATGCAAATTATTTATGATCTCTTAATTTGTGAATCCTTATTCCTTTTCCTTATTAGCCAAACCCAAGGCCCCATTAAAAGTTTCACAAAGACCTATTGATCTGAGTGAATAGAGTTGTCTACATTAGTGGAGAGGGATTATGAAAAGAAGGTTATGGAATATTTTATGGAAATCATAGAGTCACTGAATTACTTATTATTGATTGAAAGGCATGCATAGAACATGAGATTGACAAAGCACACACACATTCTCACTTCATAAAGGGATTGATGAAGCATGAGTCTCATGAGATTACATGATAAGTATTCTGACTAATTTCTAAGTTATGTGTATATGTGCAACTTGTATAGCATATTTTTGATTGATTAAGAGAGGTTAGTTACTATCTTTCTCAAGGATGATTAAAAGCTAAGTTTGGGGGTATTTGATAAGCTCATAATATATCATATGTTTATATCTAAATTCTCATGTTTAAGATCTTCTTTTAATGTATTTTAATGATTTATATTGATATTTAAGTGAATATTGTATTTAACAAAGTTTGTTTTGTTACAAACATAAAATTCTGTAAAAAAAGATTACAAAAGAGGTCACTTTAAACACACACAAGTTGTTGTCTCTTTGAATACACCAAAGATGTGTTTTGGAGGCTTCGAAGAGGCGCAATAGCAATGTCTCGCGTTAGGTTTGTGACTTCATGACTCGGAAGGAATTAGTTGCCATTGAAGTTGTTATGTTGTGACTCTAAAAGACTATCTGTGAACTCCAAAGGATGTCCTCTTAACTCCAAAGCTAGTCAACCCATGACTCTGAAGCACCTTGTTGACTCTAAAAGAGTGTTGCTGTTTCTAAAGTTATTACATTTGTAATTTAGAGGAGCTTTATTGACTCCAAAGGTCATTTTCTCATTACTTCAGAAGTGCTTCAATTAACTCTGAAATAGTTCAAGTGACTCCGAAGATGTTGAACCCATAACTCTGAAGTAACTGGATTAACTCTGAATGCTCTAGTGACTCTGAGATATTTTTCCAGTGGCTTTGAAACGCTTGTGCTGATTTTGAAGTCTACTTGTGTGACTCTAAAGTAAAATTTCATAACTCTTAAGCAGACTTGTGGCTCCAAAGTCAATATTTTAGAGGAACAAAAGGGTTTCAAATGGTGCAATTTAAGTTCAGTGCCTCTGAAGTAAGAATTCAAATTTACTGCTCGATCTTCAATGCTTCTGAAGTAGCTTAACAATAAACAAACTATAAATTCAAAGATTAGCAATGTATTTTTCGCAATGGGTCCCATAATGATCAATAATTGCAATTATATGAGTTATCTTTGGAAACCAATTTCTCTGCACAAGTTGCTAAAATTCTTCGAAGTTCAGAGTGCGTAACCTATTACAATTTTTGATAGGACAACAACTTTATCTATTTTTGGAACTATTATTTTTACGCATGAAAGCTATCTTTTTAGGTGGAAATATTAAGTTATTATTGGAAGAGGGCCTCTTTGCATAGAGGTATTGCAATTCAAGGTGGAGTTCTTCTGCTGGATTATTTAAGGAGACATCCAAGGATGTTTCAAGAGGTTTGAGGAGGTTTTTAATGGGAACAAGAGAAGGATTTTGAGTTCTACAATCATAAATATTTCAGAGAGCTTTATTTCTATTTTTATTATGAACTAAATTCCTTTTTCTAGGGCAATGATGTAGCCCTTCTTGATATTCATTGTTAATAGAGATTGTTGGTTTATTAATTCAATATCATCTTGTTTCATTCATTATGTATAATGCAGTCATCTGAATACCTAATCACTAATTATGTGAATTAGCTTGATTATCTTTGAGTACATGGTTAAGGTAGACACCATATACTAAATGGCATAGATATCCTCAATATTAAAGAGAAATACACTCAAGAGGATATATAAATTATAGAAAGCAATGATAAAGCCTAAAATCATTTATATTCGGCCTTGTCTCCTACTAAGTTTGATAGAATATCTAAGCGTAGCTCTACTAAAGATATATGGGACAAACTAGAAACTATCCATGATGAAACTAATAAGGTCTAAGGGACCAAAGCAATTGATTCAGTGCAGCAATAAAGAATATCAGAATAATCAATTCACAAAAATTTGATTGGAGCTAGAGGAGAACGGATAACAACTTTGAGCTTCATGGCTATTCAGAAAAATAAAGTACTCTCTGAATCTAAAGCTTTTAATTTTTAAGAAATTTTAGAAGATTTATATGATGATTTCAAGGTTCTAAAAGGCAAATATAAGGAGATGAAAAAGGGGTTGCATAAAGTGACCAATGAGTACTCCAGATTAAAAGAAGAAAACATTAAGCTCAAGAATAAGCAATACATTATCAGTGAACTTGAGTTGGTCAAGGCTAAGAATAACACCCTTAGAAAAACCATGACCTTAATCTTATTGAAATCCAAGTTAAAAGGAAAACATGGACAATAACAGAGGAAATACAATAATTATTCTAAAAGAAAGCAACAGCCAAAAAAAAACCTAATTTGGGTACATATGAATATTCCAGACATTATAAATGCTATAAAATCTCCCAATATTGATCCTGTGGCACCAAAGAAATTATGGGTGCAAAGTACATTAAATGTAACCCCTTTACTAAGCTTATTTTGATGATGAATGTAATTAAATATCTAAGTTCTAATGATGAACAAATAAATGAGTGAAGAATTAAGGTACTAATAGGTTACTTTCCAAGTGATGTAGCCTTTATATGTCAAAACAGATTAAGGAGAGTAATTACAAGTAACAAACAATGTCAATTGTAAGCTTATCACATTAAACCTTCAAAAGAAGATAATTTAAAAGGAATGATCAAGTAAAAGATTACTCAAAAGTAATTCAGAAGTATTGAGAAGTACTTTAGAGACTAAATAGAATCTCTTTAGAGACAAGGTGTGAAGTTCAAAAGTTTAGAAGTATTCAAGAACTCCTTCAGAACCTCTTTAAAAGCATGTCAGAACATCTTCAGAGATAAAGCATGAAATTAAGAATTAACTTTAAAGTAGACTTATACGTCAGAAGATTTGCTAAGTCTCCAAAAACTTTCAAGAGTAAATTGTTCTACTTCAAAGGAAGTTTCTGCAATTAGAAGTTTGTCAGAAGAACTTCAGAAATACTTTTAAGTCTCAAAGATGTTTCAAAAGATAAATAATAGTGGTACAAAATAAGCTCAAAAGAAATTTTTGAACTCAAAAACTTATTAGAATATTTTCAAAAAGTGATACAAAAGACCGTTAGAAATAATTTTAAAGAGCCAAAAATCAAGAAGAGTATTAGAGGCTGAATTTAACCTTCAGAATAAGCTCAGAAGAAACATCTATACTTAGAACCTTTTCAAAAGCAATTTAGAATGTTGATCATGCACTCAGAAGATCCTTAAAAGTAACTCAGAAGGTCATTAGAGATATCTTCAAAAAGACAAGACTCAAGCAGTATATTAGAAACAGAATTCAATCTTCAAAAAATTTTCAAAAGATAAAATATGACCATTGACAACAACATTAGCCTTCAGAAGTTCAGAAGAGGTGCATCAGACACTCTAATGAAAGGTGCATCTAACAGTAACATATAATTGGTCAACATCAGAATTCTGAAGACTTATCTCGGAAGTTCTGAAGCTAGACAACATGCAAGTTGTACCAAATCTACCAATTGCTTGAAAATTGTAAAAGGTTGCAATAACTATAATCTCCTTCACAAATTATAAAAGGATGATTAAAGCGATACATAATACACCTAAGAAAGAGAGAAATACAGAAAAACAAACTCAAGCATTTGCAAGAGCATTCAACATCTTCCAAGTGATCAACTCCAACTGCTTCAATACTATAAAAGCATTTAAACTAAATTATCTTCAATTTAAAAGGAGTTTGATACATTCATCCTTATTGCATAATTTATTCATTTATTTAAGTTTTTAATTTTTGTATGAATCTACCTAAGTAAGAGGCACTAATCTATATATTTCTTTTTAGTATCTATAAAAGCAAGCAAGGTGCTTACTATTTATGTACTAAGAAAAGCAAGTAGAAGGACTTACTGAAAGTGTACAAATTAGTTGGTGAACTTTAAAAACCTATGAGTTTGTTGGTGAACTTGAAAAATCAATGTGTATTTGATCAAGTTGATCAAAGTGTTAGTGGAACCTAAGATTAGTGGTGGAGATTGACTCAGAGAAGTGGAGTAGGAACCCAAGAAGGGCTGAACCACTATAAAAATCTTGGGCATATGTGCTGTGAAATTTACTTCCTTTTACTTTAAGCACATTTCTTAATTGAAGCTTAATTCATGCCCCCCCCCCCAACCACTCTTGAGCTACCAGTTAGCAAGGGACCAATAAAGTATGCTGCCGCTAATCCACCAGGAAACTACCAAAGAACTAGGAATAATTCTGTAAGTATAGGAGTGCTTGAGAACCATAAGAGGTAACATAGGATTTATCAAAAGGTGGTTACTCAATGAGCATAGCATACTAAATGTTGATGCATAAACTGCACATCATTGGGCATATGTGAAATGCTTTCAACTGCATGCTCTTATTGTTTCATAGTATAAATATATTTTTAACTGTTCATGTTAATCAAGTTAAATGTTAAGAAATTAATCACTAAAACTCTTGATAGCAACTCTAATGATCAAATTTTCAATTAAAAAACTCGAGATAAGTCTAGATATACTAGTAGGAGTTTGAACAAAATATGTGCATCAAGTGCTTAAGACAAAACCAAAATGCACATAATCCAGAGTTAAATCTCAGAAAAAATAAATATTACCACATTCATCCAAAATTCCTAATTGGTCCAAAATCACTAACTTCATCCAAAAAACACAAAAGGCTATAAATCCCTTCTTTTACCCTGCTATGAACAAATTGTTCATTTCACCTCTAGTAACAAAAACCCTCTTATAGAAGGAGGCGATTCAAATTCCCCGCCACTCCTCTCTTTCCCTCTCAGCCTTTAAGCGTTATATCTTTATCCTAATACACCTCCTTATCTGCTGCAAGAAATCCTAATCTCATTTCCTTAAATCCCCTTTCAAAACCCTCAATTTTTTATTACTAAAGATGGTGGACTCAATTGAGGCAACAATACCTGTAGAAACTGCAGTCGTTATGTCTGGAAGAACAAGAGACAGAGAAGAGATAGAGGATGCAAGACCATCTCTAAGAATAAGGATCATAAGAAATAGACTTCTAGAGGTAACCTTCAATAATGATGAACAAAGTTATCATCAATTTATAAATGCATTTGAACAAAGGAAAGTGGTAAAAGGAAGAGCTTTTGACTTTAGCACTTTTGGAAACATGAAGCTAGAAGTCTGTGAATGGATTAACTTTCAAGGATGGAAAGAGATCATGAGTTTCAAAGACAAATGTTATGATAGAATGGTGAGAATATTGTTTTGCAACTATGACTTGAAATTAAAGAAGTTTTGGATAGTAAAGAAAGTGAATTACATGTCTTCTAAAATCATTAGGGAATGTTTGGACCATCTTGTAGTTAAAAGAAATGCATTTAGTACCATCAAATCCAGAAGTCAATTGTTCTTTGAGTTAGCAGGTGTGGCTATATATGGTAAAGTAAATAGCCTACAACCTAAACATCTGGATATAAATATAAAGCTTGCCCATAACATTCTCAACAGTAATATTTATCCCAAAATAAGAAGAAGGGATAACATTTCTGAAAGAGATGCCAAGATACTCTGGGAATTAAAGTTTAAGAAGAAACTGGACCTGGCCAAAATTATGTCTGATCACTTATATCAATTCAAGTACTCTACAAGACTTCCTTTCACTTATGGAATTGTAATGACCAAACTATTAAGGAAGGTAGGGATAGACTTTTCATATGAGTTACTAGACCAATTCAAGAAATTAGACTTAATTAATGTTGCAAGACTAAATAGAATGGGAATATCCATAGACTCAGATGAAATAGTTACTAAAAAGCTAAGAAGGCCTAGCCAACCAAAGTGGCCAAGGCTGAACAGAGAAGTAGAAGAAGAAATATCTAGGGGGGGGGGGGGGGGGGGGGG
>JAYJMB010088619.1:0-19140 GCA_036873735.1 Pouteria campechiana | reverse complement strand
CGACCCTTACTCACACTACTACAGAAAATTAGATTGGAGCAAGGTTCTAAATTTGGGTGCCCACGACGGCACCACCACCAACCACCCAAATGCACAGAATCTCAGCTGACTGATTTGTTAAGAGTAACAACCAGAGAAACATCATGACAATGTACAGAGTTACCGAAAGCTAGTTCTCTCTCCACTGCATCTGCAGATTTGATTTAGTCGCCTGAACAAATTTTTCGGGCTAATGGGTGTTCCAGGAAGCTAATGCATCAATCAGGTGTCTAAAACATGTGGTTATCAGAAATTGTAACAGAAGATCAGATGGGTTGTCTGCAATGCTAATGATTCTTATATGATTAGAATTGCAATCCCTGTCATTTTCTGCAGGTTGAAGGATTTCTAGGTTGCATTGTTTCATTTTAAGTGGCCCATGCATTGGCATTCCAATAGTTGTTCATGGGTAGCACTTTCTGAGGTTGTATTTGATGCTTTGGTTTTGGTCTTTGCATTAGATTCAAAGTCTGCTTTACATCTTGGATTCTTTCAATTATACCCCATCCACTAATGCTTTGCATGCATATGACATGACTAAAAAAAATCCACTGGTAACAGATGGATATTCCAATGTTTGGAATTTTACAGAAATCAGATCCTTACACTTCTTATTCTGATTCCACGAATCTGAATTATTGTAGCAGCAAAAATATTCCAGAGCAAAAATACCTTATCATGCACAAATCAACTCTACAGCCAGCCTAATTGCTAGTAACTAGAGTTCTTGTGAAGAGAATCACTCTTGTTCAAGATAAGAAGAGCATCCTCCTAAAGCATCATATTAGAAGTGATGTAACCCAAATGGCTTACAAATCCAATCTTGCCTGTTTGACAACATGAATTCAGGCCTTCCTCGGTAGATTAAATGAAGCCCGGATTAGCAAAGAAGATTTTTGAGCCTCCAGAGCCCCTCATTCAGATTCAAATCGCCAGTGATATGACATGAGTTTTCTTGAATATCATCATTACTCTTTTTGGCACCTCCATTTCACCTGGGAGGAAACTTGTAATAGACCAAAGGACAATGAAAGATAAAATGAAAACACCTGAAATACAGAATTGCTGAAAACAGCAAAATCGGATACACATGCTGAGAACATTGTGTTAGAAGAGTGAGTTTATGAGGTTCGAGAAAGGAAAATAACCAATGGAAAATAAGAACATGCAATCTCAGTGGCAAACTGAAGTAAGATGGGATGCCCATGAATTTAACAGCAAGATAGGGATACATTGTGTGCATATGAAGGGGAATACAGGACTTTTGCATAAAAGGATTCAGGGTTGACCAAAGAGAGAGATAAATACAAATATAGTGAATTCATATACATTTTCAATCATTTCGGTCCATATAAGAAATGGTATCACCATGGGTTTTATTGTAGTTGTGGTGAAAACCACGAAGAAAATTACATCATCAATACTCAACTAGACTCACTCCATTTCAATACGGTGATCAATTCCAACAGATAAATAGTATGGCTCCCTCATAAGGGCTCATGATTAAATAGGGTGCCTTTGGTTGTTGAAATTTAAAACAAAACATTAAATGGTGTATTATATTTGTTATTATTATTTTTGGTTGCACTAAAAAGATATTAAAGTATGGTATAATAAGCAGAAAAAGGGAAGCAGGAAGCTACAACGACACCCTCAAATAGGAAGATACAAACCCAAAAGCATGGGAGTGAGCTTTATGCCTCAAAATAAAGTAAAGGAATATAATTTTAACTCTTCTTTTTTGTTCTTCAAAGTAATGTCATTTCTCCAACCAGTTGCGAGCAAACAACATATTTTTGTCTTTTACAATTGTTAATCCGCAAGTTGTACCTGCCCAAGAAGCAAAGTACACAGGAAGAAGATTGGATGATCCACAGAAACACCGCCAAGGATCCATCGATTGTTGATTCATGCTCTCTCTTGAACGCATAAAGAGGAAGCTTAGACACTGAAGAAAGCACAAAAAAATCAATCAATAAATCATCCAACCATGGTTGGATTTACAATGTTAATTCTTCTTCCTCCTCTTGCCCTCTTTCCTTCTTTGTACTGCAAGGAAAGGAGGGGAGAGCAATGCTTCAAGGGAAAAGAAGGGTATGCCACTATGCTACTGATAATTTTCAACATTATATATATATATATATATATATATAACCATACATATATATATATAGCCGATCTTATATGCATATGTGTAGTATCATTCATGTGCACATCCGGATTTTTTTTTCTAAACTGCAACCAATTGAGAAGGCCAACTGAAATTTCTAGCACCCTTTCTCCTCCCTCTCCCATCCAACAGGAGTGCAACTTGGGTTGGGTTAACCCAAACTCGTCTGACCTAACTCAACATTTTTAAGGGTTTGGGTTGATAGCAACCCAAACCGGAATTGTAATTTGGGTTAATCTGAACTTGAATTCTAATTTAGGTTAGGTTTAGGTTGATGGCAACTCGACCTAAAATCCGCCCGCATTACATATTATTAGTTATAAAACTAAAATTATACATTTTTTGCTTCTCGAAACTCATATTACATTATTTCTTCTTTTCAAAACCTCTTTTGTAAATAAATGACCTATCAATCTCATATTATTCCCATAATCCTTATCTCTATTCATAATATAAACGTCTTTTCCTCTAGTTGAACTTATCCCTTTAGTTTTATTCTCATCTTTATGTCTTTTTCAAAAATCTCTTTAGATCTAATTAAATATTATTTGAACTTGTATTTTATTTTGCTACTTAATAAACTTATTATCTTATTTGGATTTGAAACTTTAATTTGATATTGGATTTTAAGTATATGATAGATTAATTTTGTTTGAATGTTGTTGAATATTGAAGATGAACAATCATTTTTTTTAAATTTTCACCTAACTCGAATTCAACCTAAACCTGACTCATTGAATTTGGGTTAAGGTTGAGGTTTTAAAATTAGAGTCGAGTTAAGGTTAAGCTTGACCTTAACCGGATCCCGAAAAACTCAAGTTGCACCCTTACCATCCTGTTTGCCGCATTATAAAATTTATTACCCAATCATCATCCCTTAATTGATTTATCAAGTATTAAGCATTGTTTAAATATTCTTCTTTTTTTTATAGCAAAATAAGGAAAGTAAAAAAATATATTTAAAATTAGGAATTCATGGCATTCGTTGGAATGCAAATCATTCAGAGTGCCATGAGCGCGCAGAGTTGTACATCACTAATCTGCTTCCATCGTCTCATTTTATTTCAAACATGATATCAGATATAGTTACTTTTTAATCATTCATAATTACTTCATTTTCTCCATGTTATTTCTTAAAAACAACATGTTTTGTAAGCACTCATTTAATTAATAGCTTTGCTTTGCTCCAGCATGCGGGTGGAGCCCGACTCAAATATATAGCAGCGTGTGACAAGGTAGGGCTGCAAATCTAGTGACCCTATTCCTCGGTCCTCTCCTTATTTGAAAAAATTTCAACCTTATCCTAATCTTATTTGAATTCCTTATTTTGACAACATTTTGAAGTCTCTTGGATGGTCTAAATAATAAATCTAGTGAGGTAAAAGAGAGTTAACTATCCGATAAATAAAATGCCAAATTTCATAAACCTTGCTAATGTTTGATAAACCTTGTTAAACCACTAAGATTTGAATCATCAACTCCTTAATCTTGTTTTGGCAACATTTTAACCCTGTTGGATGGTTGAAACTACGATTTTAGCAAGGTCAAAAGGAATTAACATTCAACAAAAGGTCAAATTTTATAAACGTTACTAAACTTTCTTAAACCACTATGATATGAGTGATCAACTCCCTAACTTTGTTTTGTCAACAATTTAAGCCCCCTTGATAGTCAAACAAACCATTTAGTAAGGTCAAATCTTGCTAAATTTTACTAAGACACCTAGTACTTGAATGATAAACTCCAACACCATATTTTGATAATATTTTAAGCCCCTTGGTTAGTCCAAACCATAAATTTAGTAAGATTAAAGAGAATTAACCATCTAGTCAACAAAAGATCAAATTTTTTAAACGGTATAATGCTTGCTAAACCTTGCTAAGCTTTAGTAAATCATAAAGAGATTGTAATATTAATTCGCTACCCTTGTTTTGGCAACAATCGTAGCCTCCGGTGGTCCCAACCCGACAATTTAGTAAGGTCAAATATAATTAACTATAAGGTCACTAAAAGATTAAATGTGCTAAACTACTAAATTTGAGGCGCTTTGAATGGTCTAAACCATGAATTTAGTAAGGTCAATGGGAATTATCTATCCAATCAATAGAAAGTCAAATTTCCTAAACATTGCTAATATTTTACTACACTTTGCTAATATTTGATAAACTTTGTTAAACCACTAAAAATTGAACTGTCATGTCCTTAACTTTATGTTGATGACAGCTCAAGCCTTCGAATGGTACCAATCAACAAGTTACAAAGGTTAAAATGATTAACCATCTGATCAACAAAGGGTCAAATTTCCTAAATGTTACTAATGTTTGCTAAACCTTCCTAGACCTTGTTAAAGTTTATTAAAGTGATGTTTAATAGGAACAGTCAAGTTGTGAAATCCTTTAAACTAATTCATATAGATTTATCTCTTTAATAACTAACTTTCTTGCTTATTACAAAAGTTTTAGACAATTTTCGAGTGCACGATTCAAGCTTGTTATAAATATTTTGTAAATACGGTCTTTCACTCTACAAGATGAATACAATCAATGGTTCAGATTTCACTTAAAGATTTAAATATGCTTTGTCTAGATACATATATCTATCTTTTTAAAAGACCACAATCTACTGAAACCTAATATTCCGTTTTATACTCTCAATAACACCTTTTATACTCAGTTATAAAAAGACTGTTTTATGCTTGCTTCTATCTAGACACCGGATAAAAATGCTCCTATTGGATCCGGACTCATTTCCACTCTACGAGCATCTTATATGGTTTTCTTTTTCCAAACCGGCCACGGAGAACATATTTAAGGGACATCGCTCTATTCTTTTCAATAAAATGATGCTTGTGGGAACTTCATCTTCTTTCTTGTTGTGCCTAATGGGCTATACATTGTGCGTGTCCTTTTTACTCCTTAGTATTGTTTGCAATAGACTTATTTCTATCCACTTTTTCTTCTTGTAATGGACTGTTATGTGTTCTTTTACTTAGTATTGTTTGCAATAGACTCATTTCTGTCCACTTTTTCTTCTTGTAATGGACTGTTATGTGTTCTTTTACTTCTTTAGTGTTATTTGTAGTGTAATATTATCTGTCTTCTTCTTTGTAATTTTGGATTATGTTGCTGGCTTTTAGCATTTGCTTGTGTCGGATTTTATGCAGCCTTTCCATTTGAAATTGTTCAATTAGTTGATTGTGGGCGACTAGCCTCTTGTCTCAATAGCATTTGACGCATTCGTTGCAAGCCAATGTAACGAATTCAATCTCTGGCTTCTTCTTATGTACAATGTACAATCTTAAGCATATGCCTGTACCAGCACTTCTCTATCTGAGTAATAAATGTAACTGTTGAGCTAATTTTCGCTGGGACATTAGTGTAGTCATTATTGATGAATATGCTTTTTTCTAAATAAAAAAGACCAAAAAAATTTGTTGACGATGGTGAAAGATTCATCCCATTTATCTTATTTTCTACATTCAATTGCTTAATCTTCATGAAAGATGGGCTAAATTCTTTAAACATTCAAATGTTTTGAATTATCTTCAAGAAATAAATCATAAGATCTTGGTCAAAATGTCTTGAAAATGGTAAAAATCTGTGAAAAAGAGAACAAATTTTGAAATTGGATTTATAGGTTGCATGCCTGTCATAGTGCATTGGTGCGACTCATGTAGGTTACGAGCGTCAAGGCATGGCCAACTCATCTACAACACAAACTACCAAATCCAACATGGTTAGGATAAAAGATCTTTGCTCCAAATACCAAGGTTTGATATAATTAATTATGGTTGACTTCAAGTTGAGTATAACTATGACTTGGATAAGCTAGGTTAATTTAAGTTGGCAAACTGATTTCATAAAAGGATTATAAAGAGAATTGCAAAGAGGTTTCTGAGGTTTTACAATTTTGCAGTTTTTAGCCATGGATTGATTTTTTGTCTTGTATTGAATTTTACTTGCAAAAGTAATTTGCATCTTACGGCACAGTGTCAATGACCATAAATGCTTGCTTCACCTTTTTAATTTTTTCATATAAAGTGCCCTTAGCTTTCAGAATAGATAAAAATGCTTCAGCATACAAATGAAAAAGAGGATAAAATTTTTACAGTGACGAAGAAAAATGATTGAAAAGTTTTCTATCATTTTCCACCTTTTTTCACACCTTTTAATATAATTTGACAAATTAACTACCTAACAACCCTATTCTTCCTAATTATTACCTATATTTCAAGTTATTATTTTATATTTTTATTCAAAAAGTTTATTTATTTTATTTTTACTTATTTTATTTTAATTATTACTTCCTATTACATCATGTCCTTTTCATTACTTTCATATATTCTTTTTTCCTACCTCTTTTCTTCATTTCCAAATACACCCTCCATTGATATCATGTCAGTCGTATAGTTGGATTTTCTAACAAAAAGCTTTAGGATCCATTTGCATACCATCCAATGGATGAAGCGACGGGTTATGCCATGAATAATCCCATCAAATAAATCAACGGTCTCCAAAGTAACAATAGAAGGCAATTCCAGTATGAGAGCTAAGTGAATTTGTGATATTCTATGATTGTGATAGATGAATAATAAGAGAGATCTTAGGACATGAAGTCCACTAGTACCCTCCAACCAGGTGAATGCCTTTTTGGAAATAAAATCGTGGCTTCCAAGAAGTCAAAGTGGACAATAGTTTGTAAGCATTGAGATAAGTGTGATAGAATGGTATATGAGCAACTTCTGATGCTACTGTCATGTGGGGTCAGTGATGTTCTGATGCTACTGTCATGTGGGGGCCCTATGATTGTGGTATCTCATGAGTAAATGGCAGCAATTCCATACGCTATGATTGTGATATCTCATGAGGACGGTGGCAGCAACTCCATACCCCATGACTGATATGAGTCATGATATGTGATGCTTCTAGAATTCCATGTCCGTTTTATAGTCGGAGATATCTTAGGATATAAATTCCATCGTTCTTCCTTCAAGCAAGGCACAATTGGGATAAAAATGTGATATCCGATGAAGTAGGCACATCTTTATGATAAAAGCATAATTTTTAATAAATGGGCCAAAGTGAACTATACCGCATGATTTAGTTTAGGGTATAAAAGAAAAAGTTGGAGCTACTATTGAAACTACTACTGTGCAAGGGCATTGGGACCTACTTCTTAATAGCAACATGTGGGCCCAATGATACTCTCTTATCACACAGCTTACGGTATGAAGTATACCATTGCAATGCCTCTAGAATCTCACATCGAATGAATGTACAGTGGAAGAGATGTTGACATATGAAGTCAAATATTTCACTCCTGAAGCTTAAGGGTATTTATACTTCCAGTTGGGTTACATCAGAGTCTTGGATGATGTGGGTAAGGCGGTCACTCGAAGTGGTAGAATGCAAGCTGTATGGGCAATGACAGCCGACGGATGACCAAATAGGAAATCCAGAGAAGAAAGTATGAATAAGCATGATGCAGGAAGTATAAAAAGCAATCTTAAATGAATAAACGCGATTCATGACGCATGAAAAACAGTCTTGCTTGTTTTCTTAAAATAAAGGTATTTCTATTGTTAAACAATATGAGACCTTCAACACAGCATAGAGCTTTTGTAGTAGTGTATGTCGAAACCGAAAGAATATTCTAGTTACTTTTTTTATTCCTATTTGGGAAATTTCATTATTGCTAGCAGGGTGATAGTATCGCTTACTTTATAAGCTCTGGAAATCACTCCGTTAATATCTTTTTAGATGAGGAAGAACAAGTTGTCATGTACAGGAACATAGCACCCGCAGGGTAAAGAGGGGTCAGAGCAAAAGAATAAAAAGATAGTAGGGGAAAAAAATCCTAAGAAGATTTTAGTTTCGATGTGATGACTGCTATAGAAAAGTAATTCTTAAACATAGAAGACATAGTATATTTGATGTAGGACGAGTAGGAATAAAAAGAGAAGAAAGAAAAATAATCCTCTCAAGGGAACAAAAAAGTAAGAATTTAAGAAGAATTAAGGTAGAAAGAAATAATGAATTTCAATCATAAAAATGTTAACAAATCCTAATATAAGTTATCCAATTTATAGATTTAAAAGAAAAATTATAAAAAATTGAATAACAAATAAAATATCATAAATAACAATTTTAACTAAACACAATATATTAAAAATCTCAAATCAAATAAATAAGCCTTAATTTCTATAATGCCGAGGATAGGTATGAACTATGCACAAATCTCAATTTCTATTAATTCTCCCCGACTTAGAAAAAAGCTTCACTGGAAAGTTAACATGATAATACTGCTTAAGCAAACCTGGATCCAAAGTCTAAAGCTTCTATTCAGATATCCATATAACACTAGTATCAGGCTTATTCCTTTGCTTAACAAGATACCTATGAAGTCTACCTAAAGAAGAAATAATGATCTTATCTTGGAGGGTGCTTTTAGCCGAATTTGTGGGTGTAAATTATGTTCAAGGTAGAACTATAATAGAATCAAAAGATGAAGAGATCTCTATATTTGTTATTCTCGTAAGTTAAAGAAGAGGCTCGAAAGTGCCTCCATAAGAAAACAAATCCCCTACATTGAAAGTTAAACTAATTCTCATATTTAGAGGCAAGTCAAGAATAAGTACATTCAGTCCTAATTTTCATAAAATACAAAAAGGGTCGTTGGCTCATGCATGAAACTTTTTTAAAAAAATTTTAAAAAATCTTTCAAGTCAAATACAAACCTTAACATAATCATTTGCTTTAAATTTATGATGCCTTTAGTGCACATCAACAACAAGTTTATAAGTTTCATTACTTAATACAATTGTCCTTCTTATAATGGTATGAACACTATAAATATATTATGTAAATGAATCAGCGAAACTAGAAACATGAAATTAGGTGGAAAAGGCACAAGATCAATTAGAGCACGATAAGCAAAACCTTGAACAATCTCAAATGAGGACTTTCTTGTGAATTTGTTAACAGAATTGTTGTAGACAAACTCTGCAGTGGACAAATCGAATCCCGAGTACCTAATTGTTCACCTACTAAATATATATAAGTAAATCTACCAAACTTCAATTAACAACCTCATTTTAACCATTATTTTACGAGTGAAAAGTAGAAGAAATTTTAAATTTAGTATTAGAAAATTTTCATAAGTTTTCCAAAAATAACTCATAAAATGGATATTCTTTTCAAAGACAATAGTAGATGGTAATCCGTATAGTTTGATAATCTCTTTGAGAAATAATTTGTCACATATGATGCATCAGTAGTCTTTTGATACTGTAGAAAATGAGTCATATTTGAAAATCGATCTACCACTACTAAAATAGAATCAAACCCGTTAGAAGTCCTAGGTAAACCACGAATGAAAACTATGCTAATGTCTTTTCAAGAGTACATGGAATAGGTAATGGTTTTTACAACCCTATATTTCTTCTTCTTCTTCTTCTTCTTCTTCTTCTTCTTTTTACCTTTGCTAGTTAATACATTCTACACATAGACCAAACTCTAGCATCTCATTTTAATGAAGGTTAATAAAATCTTTCTTCAACCGGAGCTATTATTTTATCTCTTCCAAAATGTCTTGCAATGCCTCTTGCATATAATTCCCCAATCAAAAAATCACACAATAAAATGTTGAGAATACATAACTTCCCTTAAACAAATAACTATCATTAACCACAAAATTAATATATTCTTGATAATTTCTACTATGCGCCTCATGAAAATTTATACCAAACTCTAGACATATTACATATCCTTTAACCTATCAAAACCATGACATTAACATATAGTTTGTAGGACTGCAACTACATGACTGAGGGCAGTTTTGGGCTTTTTATCAATACCCACATGATTCTTAAGAATGAAAGTATACTCCTGGATAAACTATATCCACTTAGCATGTCTAGCACTGAGTTTATATTATGATTGCAAATATTTCAAAGCCTAATGATTAGAATAAAGTATAAATTCTTGAGGTGATAAGAAATGCCTCCAATACCTCAATGCTTGTATTATAACGTAAAATTCTTTATCATCTATTGAATATCTCTTCTTAGCTTCATTAAATTTCTCACTGAAATATGCAATGAGATGCCCTTTTGAATTAAAATACCTCTAATACCAAATCCTAAAGCATCATATACAACCTTAAAAACTTTTAAAAAATTAAAAATTTGTAATATAATAATATAGGTGCCTTAGTCATTCTCTTTTTCATCTTATAAGATTTAAATGCAGACTTAGATCATTGAAACCCATTTTCTTTTTATGCAATTAGTTATGGAAGCCATAATGAAACTAAAACCTTTAATAAAATGCCTATAAAAATTAAACCATGAAAGCTATGAACCTCATGAAGGGATTTAGGTTTGAGCCAATCTCAAATAACTCTTACCTTAGAAGGATTCATTGCTAAATAATGAGTTGATATATCAAATCCCAAAAAAATTACATTAGTTTGCAAAAATAATACTTCTTTATATTAACATAAAATTTATCAACTTGAAGTATTTCAAGAACATGTTTCAAATGATCAAGATAATCTTTCTTAGAAGTTTGTAAATCAAGATATCATCAAAATAGACTACTAAAAAATTTCTAATAAAAGGTTATAAAATTTGTGTCATAAGCCTCATATAAGTACTAGGTGGATTTAACAATCTAAAGGGCGTCACTAACCCTACATAGAACTCATCTTGAGTCTTAAAAGCACTCTTCCATTCATCACTAATTCTATTTTGAATTTGATGATATCCACTTTGAAGATCAATTTTGGAGAGCTATTCTGAGCTAGTCATTTGTTTCAACATGTCATCTAGTTTAGGTATTGGAAATCTATACTTGACTGTTATTTTATTTATGACTCAACTATCTACACACATTCTCTAAAACTCATCTTTTTAGAGTCAACAAAGGAAGTACAACACATGGATTTAGGCTTTCATGAATGAAATCCTTATTGATCAACTCATTCGCTTGTTGTTTTGAGTTCAACTCATTCCTTGATATTCATTTGATAATGTGGTAAATTTGATAATTATGTTCCTAGAATTAAATCAATAGCATGATTTATATCCCTCACTCATTCAATAACTGTTCAAAGGTCACATCCTTAAATTCATTTAGAAGAATTGCAACTTTAGATGGCTGAGAAACAAACTCCTCTAAATAAACACTAGACTCAGACTTTTCTACTAGCATCAATACTAATCCAAACTCTTTACTCTCCTTTTCAAATTCTCTTTTAGCCAATATATGCAAAAGACTTTTCTCGTTTTGTGGGTTAGCTGATCTTAAAAGAATAGATTTTTCATTACGTATGAAAAAGTATATGTTTGATTTTTCATAGTGTATGACATTCATATCAAATAACCAAGGACGATGAAGTAACATATGAGTCAAATCTATTAAAAGAATATTATACCATATTCAGTCCACATAATGTGCAATTTTAATTAGGGGTGCAACTCGGGTTGGTTCGATTCGGTTCTTGTTCGAACCTACCCTAACCCTATTTCTAAAAATCCTACCCTAGCTTTTTATTAGGTCAGTTCAATTCAAGGTCAAACCTACCCTATTTGTTTTAAGGTCGGGTCAGTTTGGTTTCGGGGTCAAATTTGGTTCTGAAAACTCATCAAAGGACTACCTAGCAAAACCATATTTTAAATTACTTTTAGCAAACCATGTCAATCTAATATTGATTTAATTATTTTTTAAGTGTTTATATATAAAAAAAGACAATGAACAACTCAAAACCTATTAAAAAAATTCAAATTGGAAAGAATCTTATCTTACTAGTTACTTCAATATCCTATCCTATCTTACTAGTTACTCAAAATCTGTAAAAAACAATTATTAAATTTTTTTAAAATAATTTATGAGGGTCAGTTTGGTTCGGGTACCTAATGCCTTGAACTGACCCTATCCTAAAAATGAGTGCAGGTCAAGAAGATGGAACCGACCCTACCATTCGAGTTAAAAAGGTGGAACTGAACCTGCAAAAAATTGGGTTGGTTTCGATTCGGTTTATGGGTACCCTACCCAAGTTGCACCCCTAATTTTAATTGGAACCAAATATTTCTCATGAATAGGTGGTGTAGTTTTATTTACCCATGCTACTGTGTATAGTTTAAGATGGTGCTCAAATTTCAAATTCATCCTAGCTACACCGATGTTTGAAACAACATTCATGGAATGACCCCTATCTATAACAACTTTACACATGGTGATACCACATATGAAAAATGTTAATATTCTTCCAATCATTTCTAGAATAAGGAATAGAAAAAATACATCTCATTACATTACATACTCAGCATCATGCTGATTTTCATCATACTCTAAAACTAAATCTTCGAATTTATCTAATGAATCAACAACACGATCTATCTCCCTCTTAGCATAATCTTCAGTTGTCTTAATTTCTATTATAAGAGTACGATTAGGATAATGTAATGCAGTATAACCCTTACAATGACACCTAAAACATACAACCTCTAACACTCCAAGATGTAAACTACATGCAATATTGGAGCCACCATTTCTAAAAAGTCTTTGGGCAGGGTTATTAGTACCTTTACTCTATGAACTCACCCTTCAATTAGATACTAACCTGGATATATATCTAGTTGGGTGATTTTCCCCGACTTGTGAAGTCAAGCGTCTAAAGGATAGGAACTTTTGATATTTTTCAAATTTTAAAGCCTTATAAACTGCCTTTTCGAGCATGTATAGAGCATATAAGACCAATTCTAATTTCAATTTAGGTTTAATACTATTGACAAGTTATCAAATTTTTGATAGTACTAAGTGATAGTTATGGTTCCTTATCTTAAATTCATTCATTAGTTCATTAGTTGGTTTTTATAAAAATGGGGCACATGTTTCAATTTTAATTTATTTTTTATTTCAGTCCATGTGATGATACATGCCTCTTTAACCTCTTCTATATCCCTTTCCACCTCTAACCAATAATGTTGGATAGATCTTATCAACTTCATCTTTGCAAATTACATACATTGTGCATCTGTTATGCTGTACCACTCAAAGAATTTTTTCCAATTCAATTATCCAACAATGAAGATGCTAGGATCAAACCATCTATCAAAACTAAACACATCGACTTTGACCATTTTTGTGACATCATCACCCCTAAGGATATACCTGCAATCAACTACCATATTTTATTGTAGCTAATATGGGAAGTCTTATACTTGAACTTTATTTTATTACTAAAGTTTAATCACATGTGTTTTTTTAACATTTGAAAAATCTTCTAGGTTCTCAGCTGTAAACTCTCCACCAAGACCTGTAAACTGATGATGACCCCTAAGTATGTTGGTGGTGTGGTCTTACAGGACTCTGATTATGCCCATTGTGAGAAAATTGACTTATAGTAATTCTAAAAAATCAGTTCATAGAGCATTAATAGAATGTTTGACTAAATGGTTTAATATGAGCTAAGTTTGAACTTCTGATTGCATTTGAAATTGATTTTGGAGTCTATATTCCATATGAGACAAGGACTTAGTAAACTCAATTTGTTCTAGAGACAAGTTATCACATTTTTGAGTTAGGGAGTCATATTTTCATTCAAGAAATCGTAGGTTTGGGACAACTTTTTGACTATACCTGCAATTTACGTATTGGTAATCATAATGGGTGCAACACAGTGGCTCAAAATGAATAGATAATGCAATTCAAAAACACAAAAATGGACTCCATTATAATATAAAAATTCACATCAAAGTAAGTAACTTAAATATGCTAAACAAAGTCACTAAAGCAAACAAAATAATAAAGAAGAGAAGGGATCCTAACTTTAACAAAAAATAAAAATTAATTCAAGTTCAAGTGAAAATAATATACCTTTTAAAAAGTCCTAACAACTTTTTTCAAGTACTATGTATCAAACTACAATTTCTAGAAGAAAAGAGTTTTTTGAAGTTTTTTAAAAAGTAGACTTTCTGTAATTTACAACAAAGATAAGGGCTTTTCTGAAATTTTAGAGAAGGGATGTTCTACAATTTTCAAAGAAGGCAAGGCTACTTCGTAATTATGGAATCTGTGGGTTTAGTTTCAAACAATAAAAGTAAAGAAAGCTATTTTTGAGTTTTTCTTCAGAAAAAATCACAAAATCTTGGTCTTCTTCCTCGTGCAACAATGGATGTGAAGATGGGGTGGCTACAAAACCCAACAAAGAGCTCATCGACACTGTTTGACCTGGCTGCAGTCCTCGAACAACAATTCTAATGCCTGCGGTGGTCGAACTTCAGAACTCCAACACCAAAGATGTGAGTCAGATGAACTAGCAACAATTAGAGATGAAACAACAAGCCATGAAGTCCTTGTTTTGGCTCGCCAAAGATAAGAGATGATGGTCGAAGTCCTGTGGAGGTGATTCTGAAACTAGGGAACCTTATTTTGTTGTTGTGGCTCACCAAAAATTAAGAAGATGGCTTCCAATGAGTTCTACAGATGCTTTGGGTTGCCGGACACAAAGCAAGAACCTTAGAAGCTGCCAAAAATCAACATAAAAGGCACTGGATTTAAAAGATGTGGCTTTGTCATTGGTTTCCAACAACAACTACGTTGGATTATGCTTTCTAAGATGTGTTATGGAAGATGAGGGTTCCACAGGCCAAATGGCATGAGAGGTTACGAAAGCCGACAATCTTATATGCAACTTGCAATCATCATTTCTATTACCTATAGAAAATGGCTACAAGTAGTGGGGTAGTCTACGCAAGTCCTTGTGCCTGCAAAACCACTCTTCACATGTATACCACTAAATTGTGTTGATCAATGACAATAGATGAAAAAAAATTCACCAAGTTTACTTTGATACCAATTTGATGTATGACAAGCAAGAAGAAAAAGAAGAAAGTGAAAAAATTCTCTCAAGAGAAAATAGAGGAGAAACAAGAAAAAATTTAAGAAAAAATAGAGCAAACAAAAGCAATAAATTTCAATTATAAATATATTAAAAACTCTAATACAATCTACCCTATTTATAGACTTAAAAACAAAACTCTAAAAAATTGTATAACAAATAAAATACCAAAAAATAACAATGTAAACCAAACTCAATGATTTAAAAATCCAAAATCAAATAAATAAGCCCTAATTTCAACGATTATGCTTAAAATAGGTTCGAATTGAATGCACATCATGGTCTCCATCAATATTATACAATGTCACAATGTCATAATGTTTCAGATTTACTGGAACTAAAGTTTGAAAGGCTAGCATCCAAGGGATGAAGGTATACGAAAATGCTAGCATCCAAGGAATCTTCTCCAATTCTCTGAGCGTGTATTTTGTCTGAAGCATTCCTTGTAAGCCTCAATTTGTCAACGTGTCCCTTCTTCTCTGCTACAAAATCTCTCTTTATTCCATCAAAAAAGATAAGGTAAAAGAAAAACCGCTGTAAGCATCAGAATAGAACAACAAAAATCTGCACAGCACCCTTAAAAAAAATTTCAATGAAAACACAAATGACATAAGTATATGACATATATAGAGAGAATACAAACCTTACAATCTCCTGCGGTTGTCCCACACGCACGCACAGAGCTCTGGAGAAAATCGTTGACGCTAATAACCAAAAGAGGAAAAACAAACCATATCTAATACAACTGCATAGGAATCAGGACACAGTCTGTTCTTCAACATTGTTCTCTTGGGTAAGGTCAGCTATTCTTAGGTTACCAAGCAAAGCATCACGACCTGTAAGAACGATCTTGAAGAAGTTCTCTGTCTGCTTTGATAGGGCATCTAACCCTTGTGCAAGCTTCTCCATGCTGGCCTGCAAGCTCGAATTTGATTTCAGCAACATTCCTGACTCCTCATGGCTAACATCATCCGTCGCAGAATATAGTTTTTTCACACTACCATGAACTTCTTTTAGTTCTTTCAAGACAGTAACTGTTCCATGTAAGAAAAGCCTCCTGATTTCTCCATTTACACTCGTTTGCAGACCATTGAAGTCTCCAGACCACAATTACTTGTCAGAAACACTCAACTCAATCAGTGAATCCATCGATCCGGAGAAAGCTGCCGTGAAAACACAGCAAAGGAATATAGTCTGAACTTTAACGCCATACATAGCTCTCATCAAAACCTTTCCTTTTGCGGAATTCTTGAATTTCACCCGACAAAGATATCCAGTCAGTGCTTGTAAGACAGTAGAGCAGTTCTCCAGCTTTGGATTCTTTGAACTAATTTCTCGCATCCAATCCTGAATAGAAGACCTTGCCTGCACGAGCAGCTCAGATGAGGGGAAACCACCAGAGCAATCTAAAATGTGCAACACATATTGAAGAAGAAGGTGACCTTGATTGAGTCGAGAGAGCTCGGAACTAAATGCAATGCAAATGTCCAGCAACTTCACACTGTTGTCCAGGTATGAGTCTATCTATTTCTGATCCCAGCCAGATAGATGAAACTGAAGTCCTGTAATAAAGGTTTTGATGTCTGTGTATTGCTAGTCTCATCCACGGCAAGCTGAGGTTATCAGAATTATCCTTTGGCTTGAGCTTTTCAAGCCTTTCTGCCAGACTTTCCTCAAAGGAATTCAACAAGGCAAGAAGATTTACAGATGAATAGGATTCTTTTGAAAGGATCATGCGAAAGGGATTTCCAAAATGGAAAAATGGCCACTGCCCATCATGTGGACGACTCATTTCAATATAGTTGTTTAGATATCATGAAACATTCACCTGGAACAATAGCAGAATAAAAATAAATCCAAAGAAATATATCTAAAATATTTTGTTTGTCAGAAAATTAAAAAGGAAAGAAAAGAATCCAAGGCATCAATTTTCCTAGAAACCCATCATGCAGAAAATTCTAATCCACTATGAAGCATGCACGGAATCAGTATCATCACTATCTATCAATGGCATATTTGTATTAAGCAACCATGGGACCATAAATAATCCTGAATGAAAATCATGAGCAAACTTGAGGGTTTTCCAAATGGGCTCAGCCGTTGTCCATGGATGATGGTGCATCCAAAAAAAAGCATGGTTTACACCAGAATCAACATCCACAAGGATGCACAAAAGCATGGCTTACACCAGAATCAACATCCACAAAATCCCTGAATGACATATTTGTATTAAGCAACCATGGGACCATAAATAATCCTGAATGAAAATCATGTGCAAACTTGAGGGTATTCCAAATGGGCTCAGCCGTTGTCCATGGATGATGGTGCATCCAAACAAAAGCCATCCAGAATGGGCTCAGCCGTTGTCCATGGATGATGGTGAGTCCAAACAAAAGCATGGCTTACACCAGAATCAACGTCCACAAGGATGCACCAGAATCTACATCCACAAAATCCCTGAACATGCAGTCCATCGTCCCAACAAAAGCATGGCTTACACCAGAATCAACATCCACAAGGATGCACAAAAGCATAGCTTACACCAGAATCAACATCCACAAAATCTTTGAACATGCAGTCTGCCTACAGTCATCATCATCTTCTTCTTCTTCTTCTTCTTTCTTCTTCCTTGTTGCTGCTGCTTCTTTCTTGCTTCTTCTTCTTCTTCTTCTTCTTCTTCTTCTTCTTCTTCTTCTTCTTCTTCTTATTATTATTATTATTATTATTATTATTATTATTATTATTATTATTATTATGCATAAGAACCAAAGTAAATGCAAGAAATCATCTAGAAATTATAGTTCTTCGAGATACTTTAAAAGATCTAAGGAAAGAACAGGATACACTTGAATATAATATAAAGAGTATGCTTGAAAACTTTGAAAAGAATAATATAGAAGCCGTAAGAATCATTACCTTATTCCAAGAAAGAAGAAGATGGATCAAGTAATAGATTAATACTGTGGAAGATCAGATTTTAGCTCTGCTAGGATAATCTGTAGACCCCTTTATAAAAGTCTCTTTTAGATCTTAAAAATGCCTGGAAGTGTTCTAAAGAAATTAAGATGAAAACAAAAGAGACTTAGAACTATAGAAGGCTATTTGACGGATTCGGCTAATTCATTGGGTTATGCTTAAGAAGATATCAATCAAAGTATTTTCGATGCTATTGTAAAAGTAAGAGATGCTTTGAACAAATTATCTCTTAAAATTATAATAGAAGAAGAAATCGAAAAGGAAGAAGCGCTTGCTAAACAAAGGAAACTGGAAACTCAGATTCAGTTAGCAGAATTAAGAAGGCAAGGTAAAAAGCTCATTAAGGCAATATCTACCTCCTTTTCAAATATGTCAAGTGAATCTGATAGTGATTAAAACCACCAAAATTCCGCATATCATTTGAAAAATCACTATACACACTTCTAAATCGTTGTAGCACTCTGCATTTGGTATCAGAGCCTAGTTTAAGGCTTGGTAAAAAGCTTAAGCCTAGTTCAAGGCTTTGGTAGAAAGCTTAAGCTTAGTTTAAGGCTAGAAAAAGCTTATGATACCTTATATCAGCTAAATGGCTGAACTAGGAAAAGATAAAGAGAAAGATCAAAGCTAAGGATCGTCGAATTTTAGTAGCATTTGAAACTAGCTAGAAAGATCAGTTCTCACTGGATATTTGGGTTACTATGATAAATCATATGGAATCTTGGTAACACAATATCTGTTCTTAGTGTATTTTTGGAGTAAACAGCTTCACTCTGTTCACCAATGCTTTTTGATATACTTTCTGAATGAGATCACTCATTTTGTTCATCAAATTTCTTTGAGCTTTCTAAGGCTGTTGCTCCTGTGGTTGACTCACTACCACATTTGAGAGGTTGTTCAAAAACCTTCTCCTTTCTCTTAAGGTGTATTTTTGGGCACTGACTCTCATAGTGTCTTAACTCCTTACAGATCCAGTATTGGTGGTGCTGTCGTGGGCACCCAAATTTAGAACCTTGCTCCATTCTAATTTTCTGTAGTAGTGTGAGTAAGGGTCG